>CAUYQG010089673.1:0-17471 GCA_963574415.1 Tarsius wallacei
TGGTAGCGCGCACCTGTAGTTCCAGCTACTTGGAAGGCTGAGGCGGAAGGATCGCCGGAGCCCAGCAGGTTGAGGCTGCAGTGGCCGGGAGTGTGCTACTACACTCCAGTCTGGGCAACAGAGTGAGACTCCAACTCAAAATAATAATAATAATAATAATAATAATAATAATAATAATAACAACAACACTGGACAAGAAAGGTTTCTAAACAAAAAACAAAAACCATAAAGGAAAAAAGATGAATAAATATGACCACATAAACACTAACAACAAACTCCTTTATAACAAAAGACTAAAAAATGTATTTTCGACATATAATGGATACAGAATAATATCTGTATTATAATAGAGATGTCTAAAAATAATTTTTTTTTTTTTTTGAGTTGGAATCTCACTCTGTCCTCAGGCTGAAGTGAGTGGCATGCTCGCAGCCTAGAACTAATGGGCTCAGGCGATCCTTCCACCTCAGCCTTCCAAGTAGCTGGAACCACAGGCATGCACCACTATGCCCAGCTAACTTTTCTTGATTTATTGTAGAGACAAGGTCTTGCCAGGCTGCCTACGCTGGTCTCAAACCTCTGGGCTCAGGCAATCCTCTCTCCTCTGTCTCCCAAAGTGCTAGGATTTCAGGTGTGAGACACCCACCGCACCTGACTTAAAAATAAATTTTAAAAGCAAACAGCACAATATGTAAATAGGCATAAAAAGGACACAAATAGTTCAAGAAGAAAAACCCAATGGCTAACAAACATATGAAAACATCCTCAACCAGATGTAGTGAAGAACGCCTATAATCCCAACACTTTGGAAGGCCAAGGTGAAAGGATCGCTTGAGCTCAGGAGTTTGAGAGTAACCTGGGCAACACAAACAATAAAAACAAAAAAGTTAGCCAGGTGTAGTGGCGTGTGACTGTGGTCCCAGCTACTTGGGAGACTGAAGTAGGAGGATCTCCTGAGCCCAGAAGAATGAGGCTGCAGTGAGCTATGATCATGCTACTGCACTCCAGCCTGAGTGACAGAGATACTCTATCTCTAAAATGAATAACCCTAAAGCAAACCCTATGTAACTACAATCTAAGGTAAGAAAGCGCATTGCCAATGTTTAAAAGCCTCCCATTGTGTCCTTAATTACATCTACTTTCTGTCATCCTTGAGGTAGTCACTATCACTCATCACTTTTGTGATCATTATTCCCTTTTCTTATAGTTCTCGTATTTTTATTCTAGTACCTATATTTAGATTCCCAAACAATACAGTTAACTCCATTTGCTTTTAAATTTTTTGTGACTAGAATTATGTTTCATGTAATCTTTTGTGACTTGGTCCTGATGTTTGATATTATATTTGTGAGATTCATACATATTGATGCAGCAGATGTCTGTAGTTTGTTTTTTTCTTTTTTGAGTTGGAGTCTCACTCTGTCGCTCACGCTGGAGTGCAGTGGCACACTCATGGCCACCTCAGTGCTGACCAGCTGGGCTCCAGCGATCCTTCCGCCTCAGCTTTCCAAGTAACTGAAACTACAGGCGCGTACTACCACACATGGCTACTTTTTTTATTTACTGTAGAGATGAGATCTCAACAACTGCCTGGGCTAGTCTCAAACCCACAGGCTCAGGCAATCCACTTGCCTCAACCTCCCAAAGCGCTGAGATTATAGGCTGAGCCACTGAGCCCAGCCAATTTGTTTTTTTCTAACCTACTTGAACTAGTTTTTTATTCCATAAGTACACAATCATTTACTTATCTGTTCCACTACTGATGGACATTTGAATTTTTTCTTCTTGAAGTTAATACAAATAATGCTGTTATGAATATATAGCTTCCTAGTTCACATATTCACACATTTCTAAAGATAATGGCTAGCTCTTAAAGTATGATTCCTGGACGCAGCATTATCTTGGAACTTGTTAGAAATACAAACTATCAGGCCAGGGGCGGTGACTCATGCCTGTAATCCCAGCACTTTTGTTTTGTTTTGTTTTTTCCCCTGAGTTGGAGTCTCACTCTGTCGCCCAAGTTGGAGTGCAGTGGCACACTCATGGCCACCCCAGCGTTGACCTGCTGGGTTCTGGCAATCGTTCCACCTCAGCCTTCCAAGTAGCAGGAACTACAGGTGCGCACTACCATGCCCAGCTAATTTTTTATTTATTGTAGAGACAGAGTCTTGCCAAGTTGCCCGGGCTGGTCTTGAACCCGCGGGCTCAGGCAATCCACTCACCTCGGCTTCCCAAAATGCTGGGATTACAGGCTGAACCACCGAGCCCGGCCAATCCCAGAATTTTGGGAGGAAGTGAGGAGAGAATTGTCAGAGCCCCGGGGTTCATTCAAGACCAGCCTGGGCAACTAGGCAAGACGTAGTCTCTGCAATAAATCAAGAAAAATTAGCTGGGTGTAATGGAGCATGCCTGTGTTTCCAGCTACTTGGAAGGCTATAGCAGAAGGATCGCCTGAGCCCAGCGGGCCGAAGCTGGGGTAGCCATGAACGTACCACTACACTCAAGTCTGGGCAACAGAGTGAGACTCTGACTCAAAAAAAAGAAAAGAAAAAGAAAAGAAATGCAAACTATCAGGCTCCATCCCATTCCTACTTTATCAGAAACTCTAGGAGTAGGACCCAGCAATCAGTTTAGCAAGCTCACTAGGTGATTCTGATGTACACTCAAGTTTGAGAACTGGTCTACTTTAACTGCCTACGAGTGGTATTGCTGGATGTAGTCTATCCTATTATTTTCTAAAGTTTTTCTTCCAGTTTACACTACCACCAACAGTAGAAAAAAGATACCACTGTGCCATATCCTCCCCAATGTTTGATACTGTCAGATGTTTTCATTTTCATTTCTGCCAATCTCATCTATATGAAAAGGTCTCTCATTGCAGTTTAATTTCTATTACCCAATTGATAATGAACTTAGGGATCATTTCACATGCTTATTGGTCACTTAAATTTTTTTCTTTTTAACCAAATGTCTCCTCTGTTTTTTTGCCCTTTTTTCTATTTAGTAATTCATAGGAGTTCTTTATGCATATTTTTCATACTAAGTCCATTCATTATGTTACTAGGTAGCCTCTAAAATGGCCCTCAATGATCCTTACCTCCTGGTATTCATGCCTTGTACAATCTCCTCTCATTGAGTGTGACCTGGATTTATTGACTTGATTCTAACAAACAGGATGTGGCAGATTGACGGGATGCCACTTCCAAGATTAAAAGACTGTGGGTTCTGTCTTGGGAGGCTCTCTTACTCTCTTCTGGAAAGTCAGCAGCTACGCTGTGAGACGGCTCTGTGAAGACCACCCATGTGAGTAAATTTGAAAGTGGATCTTCTGAGGCTTGCCACATCCACATAAGGGAGCACAAAAGCAGTCAAGTCTTCAAATGATTGTCACCCTTGACTGATTACAGCCTCACTAAAGAACCTGATCCAGAACCATCCAACTAAGCTGCTCTCTGATTCCTCACCCACGAAACTGTTTGAGATAAATGTTTATTATTCTCAGCTGCTAAGTTTAGGTGTAATGTATTACACAGCAATAGATAACTAATAATGTATGTTACAAATTATCTTCTATTCTGTGCCCTGTCTTTTCAGTTTCGTGGGATCTTAATGAATTGAAGCTTATATGTTTAATGTAGTAAGATGTATCTTTTTTAATGGCTAGTGCTTTTGTTTTGTTCTGGAATCAGGGTCTCATACTATTGCCCAGGCTGGAGTTCAGTGGCACAATCATGGCTCACCAGAGCCTCAAACTCCTAGGCTCAAGTAATCCTCCCGCCTCAGTCTCCCAAGTTGCTGGGATTACAGGCATGCGCCACCACACCTAGCTAATTTTTTGATTTTTTTGTAGAGACAAGGTGTCGCTATGTTGCCCAAGCTGATCTCGAACTCCTTGGGCTCAGATGAGCCTCCTACCTTGGCATCCCAGAGTGTTGGGATTACAGGCATGAACCACCGCACCCAGCCTGGCTAGAATTTTGAGTCTTGTTTAAGAAATCCTACTCTGCCTTGAGCTCATAAAAGTATCTCCTTTATTTTTCTAAAAGCTTTCAGAGTTTGCCTTTTTGTATTTAATCTTTAATCTAGAGGGAATTGATTTTATACACAGTAACAGGAGAGGAGGTCCAACTTCACTTATTTAATAAACAATTGTTCCAGCAAGTGTATCCTTTCCCAACTAATTCGCCACGCAGCAGGTATCCACCCACCTACCCCCATATAAGAATATAATATTCATTAGCAACCGCTACCTATTTAGTATTACCTGCCATTTTGTTATTCATCTCCCCTTTACTTTTTATAAATCACTTAGATACTCCACAGGTTGGGGCTCAAAAACCCATGCTTGTGAGTGCCTATGAGACCCTCAAGGTCATCCTCCTTCTCTCCTCAAGGTCAGGTAACTGTTCCTTGGACATCACTCAGCAGCAGACTCCCCCTCACTTTCTATCAAAGCTGTAACCCAACTGACACCGTACTAAAGATCTGTTATAAGCAAAGCCTGACTATTTCTAAGCTTTCTACTGTTAAAAGGAATTAACAAAAGAAAATTTGCATGGAAAAAAAAACATGACCAAGGGGGGGAAAAAGTTTTTTTTTAAGACACCAGGGTCTCATATCATAGCCCAGGTTAAATAAAATGAAGTCGCCTGATCGGAGATCACTGCAGCACTGAACTCCTGGGCTCAAGTGATCCTCCTATCTCAGCCTCCCAAGTAGCTAGGACTACAGGCACTTGGCACTATTCATGACTGATATTTCCTTTTTGGGGCAGACATGGGGGTCTCACTATGCTGCCTAGGCTTGTTTTGAATTTCTGGCCTTATGTTGGGATCACAGGCATGAGCTACCGCACCTGGCCCAATTAATAATATTTTAAAATATGTACATGTTCAGAACTCTATATGAGTGCTAGAATGAGTTGGGAACTCAGTATGTTTAGAACTCTGTAGTTATTACAGGTTTGTCCCAGCAATAAAATATAGGAAAAAGAGCAGGAGGTAAGACTGGAATCATAAGAGGATTCTGATGCCAAGATGGGCTTTTATTTCATTTATAGGCAACAAAGTGTCACTAAGTATTTCTGAGTAAGAAAGTGATATGACTAGAGCTATGTTCTAAGATCTACCTGACAATATAAACAATAAGTTAAAAACGGAAGTAACTAAAGGCAGAAACTGAATTAACAAGAGACTTATAATATTTGGAGAGAAATAATCAAGGACTAAATTAGAGTAATGGAAGAGGAAGGAAAAGATGGAAACATTATTGCAGAGAGGAAATAAAAAAGATTTCGGAGTTTACTGCACAAGAAAAATAAGATAGATGAAAAGAAATCAGGGATGCCCTGGGGTTCCATGCATAAATTATATTAAGTGGAGAGTATCAGCAGAGGGGGTGAAGTAATTTAAAAAGAGAGATAACCAGTTCAGTTTAAGACTTGTTGACTTTGTGAAGTGAGAGGTAAAGATGATCAACAGACAACTGGAAATGCAAGACTGGTACTGTAGCTCAGAGGTTAGCCTTTAAAAGAATAGATTCAGCTGAGTGATAAGAAATGGAAGACTGACTTTCAAGAAGTAAGATTTGAGTACTAAGAAGAGAAGTCAGCTGAGTAGGAGAAAACAAAAGCTCAAAGCAGTAGCAGAACTGAAGAAAGGTATTTTTATTTTTGAGTAGGATGACCTAAATACATCTGAAGGCAACCAGCAAGCAACCGGTATCAAAGAAAGGTCTAATGGGGGGTGTGAGTGTGTGTGTTTGTGTGTATTAACAATATAGTGAAGGGGCAAGAACATGAAATAGAAAGAAGAGAGAGACTGTTCTACGCTGTTTCAGAAGACTAAACTACAATGATGCTATATCCTACAGACAGCAATCAAAGAAGGCATATTTACACTCCATATTGATATCTACCAGTCTATTACTATCTATTAACAATAAAGATATTTAACAAAGGAATGAATTGCCTTACTATTAAAGATATTCAACTGAATGCTTAATTGTCTGTCATGGACACTACAGAAATTTTGTACTATGAGAGTTGAGACAAAGTTCCATTTTACATTAAACTCTTGCCTTCCAATATTAAGCACTAACTCCCTCCTTCCAACTCTTAGTAACCTCTATTCTACTTTCTATCTCTATAATTTGCCTATTCTAGGTACTTCCTTAAATGGAAATCATACAATATTTGTCCTTTTCTGTCTAGCTTAGTTCACTTAACCATAATGTTTTCAAGGTTCATCTATGTTACAGCATGTATAAGAACTTCATTCCTTTTTACAGCTGAGTAACAGTCCATTGTGTACATATACTATACTTTGTTCGTTCATCTGATGATGAACACAGGTTGTTTCCACCTTTGGCTATTGTGAATAATGCTGTATTATTATTGTTGCGAATTAGTGCACAAATACCTTTATCCAAGTTCCTGTTTTTCAATTATTTTGGATATATACCTAGGAGTGGAATTGTTGAGTCTTATGATAAATCTATGTTTAGCTTTTTGAGAAGCCACCAAGCTCTTTTCCACAGGAGCCGCACCATTTTACATTCCTACCAGCAATGTACAAGTGTTTCCTGTTCACCATATCCTCATCAACACTTGTTATTTTCCTTTTTGGCTGTTGTTTCTATAGCCATCCTAGTAGTTGTGAAGTGCTACCTCACTGTGGTTGTGACCTGTATCTACCTAGTGACTAAGCAGTACCGAATTTTTGTTGGGGAAGATGAAAAACTTTTGGGTAAATAATGGTGATGTTATATAATATTTTGAATGTATATAATGCTAATGAATTGCATACTCGTGAATAATTAATATGATAAAGATGTTATGCACATCTTACCACAATTTTAAAAATCAAAGAGAAATTAAGGATTAAACGATTCCCTAAGCCAATAAAAAATTATTAATTAGAATTCAGTGCAGAAAAGTATCAGTTTAAATATTTCAGTCAGAAAAGCATTTACTACAAGGACTAAGATGCTTATCAGCCATACGAAATATAGAAGGATTGAGAATTGGGAGTCAGCCACTAGGCTAAGGAGATAAAGAATACAATGTGAACCAGAGGTCCAAAAGCTGCTGCCACTGCTGATATTACTGCCTCTATTCATTCACGAAGATGTAATAAACACTGGAAAGTTCATTCCAGTCACCTAATGCTTCTAAGCACTCAGATATCACAACCTTGCTAACTAGTGAAAACAACAATAAAAAGAAAGCTCTTCTATCTTCTTTGCCTTCCAGAATGCAGGAATGCACTAAACTGATAGAACCTCAGTTTCATATACATCAGATGAAAGGGAGTTTAGGAAATGCATTGTATTTCACAGTTGAGATGTTAAAATATGACAAACATGAAAATTGGGATGCATTTTACAACCAGTAGCATTCATAGCTGACTATTTTAGAGATACAAAAATGAATCACAGTGAATCAAAAGCAATGACATCTTAAACTTAATGGGAAAAAGGCAGATTTTAGCTCTCAAACCTCTCTAAATAACGAGGGTAGACATATTCCTATATTGTCTTCTAAAAGCCTTATATTTTTATATTTCACATCTAGGCATTTAAGCTACCCAGAATTTGTGAACAAGATGAGGTAAAAGTCTAATTTTTCCCAAGTTTCCCAGCACCGCTGATTTAAAAGGCATTCTTTTCTCACTAACTTTCAGCATCCGCCTGTCATGTATCAAGTAACCCATGTGCATGAGATTTATTCTATTGTGTTCCACTGTCCGCCCATCTATCACCAGACCACTCATGACAGTGTCTTAATTACTATACTTTGTAATAAGTCTCAATAACTGGTAAGGTCCTCCCACCCTGCTCTTCTTTGAGTGTTTTGGTTATTACTGGCCCTTTATTGATCTTCCACAAATTTTTAAAATCAGCTTTTTAACTTATACCAATATAAAAAAATCAACAAAATCAAAAATCCTATTAATATTTTCACTGGGATTGTATAAATATATAATTCATTTAGGGTAAATTAATACATATAGAATACGGAGTCTATCCATGAACATATTTTGCATCAATTTGTTAGGTCTTCTATAATTTATTTCAATAACACTTCTAAAGTCTTAGACCTTTTTTTTTTTTTTTTTGAGCCAGAGTCCCACTCTGTTGCCCAGGCTAGAGGGCAGTGGCACGCTCACAGCCACAGCAGCCTCAACCTGCTGGGCTCACATGATCCTTCTGCTTCAGCCTTCCAAGTAGCTGGAACTTCAGGTGCGTGCCATCACACCCAGCAAATTTTTTGATTTATTGTAGAGACCAGGTCTCGCCATGTTGCCCAGGATGGTCTCGAACCCATGGGCTCAGGCAATCCTCTAGACTCCACCTCCCAAAGTGCTGGGATTACAGGCATGCGCCACTGCACCTGGCAGACCATTTTTTAGATTTACTCCTAGGTATATCATTTTTTATACTATTGTGAATGAGATTGCTTTAGATGTGTCTTTCCTATTTGCTGCTAGTATACAGCAATACAACTGATCTTTGATTTTCCTAATCAGCAATCTTATTAAACTCTGTTTCTAACTATTTGTGGATATTTACAGATTTTCTAAATACACAATTACATAGTCTGTGAATGATGGTATTACTTCTTCCTTTCCAGTTTAAATATTTCAATCAGAAAAGCATTTACTACAAGGACTAAGATGCTTATCAGCCATACGAAATACAGAAGGATTGAGAATTGGAGTCAGCCACTAGGCTAAGGAGATAAAGAATACAATGTGAGCCAGAGTTGGAGTCTCACTCTGTCACCCAGGCTGGAAGGCAGTGGCACGCTCACGGCCACTGCAGCCTTGACCTGCTGGGCTCAGGTGATCCTTCCGCCTCAGCCTTCCAAGTAGCTGGAATCACAGGCATGTGCCATCACAACCGGCTAATTTTTTTGGTTTATTGTAGAGAGGAGGTCTCACCAAGTTGCCCAGACTGGTCTCAAACTCATAGGCTCAGGCAATCCATTCACCTCGGCCTCCCAAAGTGGTGGGATTATAGGCATGAACCACTGCACCTGGCCTGCGATTCTTATGCTTTTTAAATTTATTTTTATCTTCCTGAAGTACTACTTTGACTAAGAAGTAGTTAAAATGAAAAACCTTGTATGTCTATCAATCTCAGAGTGAAAGCTTTCAATATTTCTTTTCTTCTCCCCCAAGACAGGGTCTCCCTCTGTCACCCAGACTGGAGTGCAGTGGCAAGATCATGGCTCACCGTAGCCTCGAACTCCTGGGCTCAAGCGATCCTCCCGCCTCAGCCTTTCAAAGTATCTGGCACCATAGGCAGTGCCACCACGCCCAGCTAATTTCTTTCTTTTCGTTTCTTTTTTTTTTTTTATCTTGTAGTGAGGGTGTCTTATCATGTTGCCCAGGCTGGTCCTGACCTCCTGGGCTCAGGCAATCCTCCTGAGCCTCTAAAAGTGCTTTCAATATTTCAACATTAGTTTAAAATTTTGATTTTCTTAAAAAGATACCCTTTATCAAATTAGATTTGCTTCAGGTTTTTATGATGAATAAATGCTGAATTTTATCAAGCTTTGTTTTAAACTATTTAGTGGATCATATGTTTTTTCTTTAACCTGTTATGATGGTAATACATACATACTTTGGGGGGGGTTAAACTAACCTTACATTCCTAGCATAAATTCAACTTGGTCAGAATGTACTCTTATTTTTAGATAGATACAGACAGACAGATAGACAGAATGATAGATGGATGACAAATAAATGGAATATAACTGATGTCCTCTTCAGGAATCTGCATGTTAATAAATAAGAGTAGCTTTATTTATGTTAACAAATAGAGAGTTTCCATTGTCATTTCTTATATGATTTAGGAATCAAAGTTATGCTCACTTTAAAGTAATTGAGACTATTCTCTTTTGCTATTCTCTGGAAGAACATGTGCAAGACTGAATTTTTTTCCTTGAAGATATGTTAGAATTACTAGTTTTCTTTGTGGAAAAGCTTGTCTATCAATTTAATTTTTTAAATTGTCTACTACTACTCAAGTTTTCTGCTTTTCATTGAGTCAGCTTTGGTGTTATTTTTCTAGGAATTCGTCCATTTGTTATGTTTTCTATTTAATTGGCTTACAGTTGTTCACAATTCCTCCTTATGATCTTTTCAAATGTCTTTAGCATATTACACAGTGATGCTAAAGAATTTTGTTGTTGCTGGGGTTTTTTTGCTCTTGGTTATTTATGTCACTCAGAATTTACCTATTGTGTTCATCTTTTTAAAGAATCAACTTTGGCTTTGATGATGCCTTCCAATGTCTCTCCTCTAGATTATTTGTTTCTTTCTTTGAGTTTATTTTCCAATTTACCTACGAACATTCAAGTTGAAAATTAATATTTTCTTGTTTTGTAGTGTGCACACTTAGGACTTTAAATCTGCCTCCACTCAGTTTAAGATGCATTTTACAATTTGCTTGTTTCCATTAGGGGGAGTGGTTGTTCTATTTAAGTTTGTTATTCTAATAATACCCCTATCTATGCTTTCCTTTTTTGCCTTCCTTCCTTCTTTCCTTTCCTATGACACTGATTTGTTAGGGAAAAAACCCGAGTCATTTATACTATAGCAAATCCCACTTTCTGGATTTGGCTGATGATTGCTTTTTCATGATGTTACTTAACTTGTTCCTGAATTTCTCATTAAATCTAAAGGCTTGATGAAATGCAGGCTCAAAATTTTTTTTTTTTAACCAAGAATCTTTCATAGGTGGTGCAGGATATTTCCTACTTTTTTGGTCAAGGACCTTTACATGTAAGGACATAACACCTGATTATCTCACTTTTTTTTCCTTTCTTTTTTTTTTGAGTTAGGAGTCTCACCCTATCGCCCAGGCTGGAGTGCAGTGGCAGGCTCATGGCCTCTGCAGCTTCGACCTGCTGGACTCAGGTGTCCTCAACCTTCCACCTCAGCCTTTCAAGTAGCTGAAACCACAGGCCTGCACTACCACATCTGGCTAATTTTTTTGATTTATTGTAGAGAAAAGGTCCCACAAAGTTGCCCAGGATGGTCTCAAACCCCTAGACTCTCACCTCCACCTCCAAAGTACTGGGATTATCTCACTTTTAATGATCAAATTCTATAACTTGACGTATCAAAAAGTTTTAATCATACAGTTCAAGGTATTTTCTAATTTCCACTGTGATTTCTTCTTTGATATATGAATTATTTCAAAGTAGCTGCTCAATTTCTAAACATACAGAGCTTTTAAAATTACTCTATTGATAATTATTTTTAATGAAAATGCATTATGGGCCTGGCACAGTGACTCACACCTGTAATCCCAGCACTTTGGAAGGCTCAGGCAGGAAGATCATTTGAGCGCAGGAGTTCAAGACCAGCCTGGGCAACATAGCAAGACATCCTCTGTAAAAAAATTTTTTTTTAAATTAGGCAGGCACGATGGCATGCGCCTAAAGTCTCAGCTACTCAAAAGGCTGAGGACGGTGGACCCCTTCAATCCAGGAGGTCGAGGTTGCCATGACCCATGATCACTGTGATCATGCCACTGCACTCCCACCTGGGTGATAGAGTGAGACCTCAACTCAAAAGTAAAATAAAATATTCCATTAAGATTGTAGATTTGTTTGCTTCTTGCAGTTTTGTTAATTTTTGATCTATATATTCTAAGGCTGTATTTTACATTATACTGTATTATTCAGGTTATTAAATCTTCCCAGTGAATTAATTTATCATTTTGAAGTCAGTAATTAATGTCTAGTTTGTCTGATATTTACATCAGTGCACCATATTCTTCTTAGAATATGTATGGCATATCTTTTTTTTCTTTCCTCTTTATTTTTTTTAATCATATTTTTTATTATAAAATTGTGGGGTATAGTTAAGGGTTAGGTATACAAATGTGCATCGTTCAGGCACCCTTGTTAATAAGGGGTGTCTCCCTGCCCCCAGACAGATATTGACTACCATTAGTCCCACCTCCCTTTCCCTCCCTACCCCCCCCCATAGTTTCCCACCACTCAGTGTATGGCATATCTTACTGCAACAATTACTCTTGATTTTCTTTATCTTTAGGTGCATGCATTTCTTATAAACCCTGTATAATTGAATTTTTAAAAAATTCAGTTGACATCTGTAGCTTTTTTTTTTTTTTTTTGAATTGGAGTCTCGTTCTATCGTCCAGGCTAGAGTGCAGTGGTACACTCATGGCCACCGCAGCCTCAACCTGCTGGGCTCAGGTGATCCTTCCACCTCAGCCTTCCAAGTAGCTGGAACTACAGATGCACACCACCACACACAGCTAGTTTTTGTGATTTAGTGTAGAGACAAGGTCTCAACATGTTGCCCAGACTGGTCTCGAACCCCTGGGCTCAGACAGTCCTCTCACCTCGGCCTCCCAAAGTGCTAGGATTACAAGCTGACCAGGCAACAACTGTAGCTTTTAAACAAATAATCCATTTTATATTTAATGTAATTGGTGATATGTTTGGATTTAAATCTATCCATCTTATTATATGTTATTTGCCCTACATACTCTATTTCTTTCTTTTCATGACTTTGGGATTAATTTTTATTAATTCATTGTTCTCCTCTTTTGTTTAGATGATAAAAGCCTACATTTTTAGAAGTAACTCTAGAAATTAAAACACGTAAGTTAGGGCCAGGCACGGTGGTTCACACCTATAATCCCAGCACTCTGGGAGGCCGAGGTGAGAGAACTGCCTGAGTTCACAGGTTCGAGACTATGCTGGGCAAATTGGCGAGACCTCATCTCTACAACAAATCAAAAAATTAGCCAGACGAGGTGGCGTATGCCTGTAGTTCCAGCTACTTGGAAGGCTGAGGCAGAAGGATCACCTGAGCCCAGCAAGTCAAGGCTGCAGTGGCCATGAGCGTGCCACTGCACTCCAGCCTGGGCAACAGAGTAAGACTCCAACTCAAAAAAGTAATTTATCAATTAATACTTTTTACCTTTCAACGTGATGAGACAAAGGTCTCAGAACACTGCCTTCATTTGTCATATATTTTCATTAAGTTCCCACTAGTAGTTTAAACAGTCAATGCTTATTTCAATGCATCCACATATTTGCCACTCTCTCTGCTCTGCTTCCCTCCTTGCACCTCAGACTGTTACCTAGACTCTTTCTACCTGAAGTATATACCTCATGATTTCCTTTAGAAAGGGCTGGCGAAGTATGTTCAACTAAATTTTTATTTTATCCTCATCCTTGAGGGATATTTATGACTTTCTGTTTAAAAGTCAGCTGTCAGCCTATAGTTACTCCTTTTAATAATATTTTTTTTTCTGTGCGTCTGTCTCTGGCTTTTACGATTTTTCTCCTTGTATTTGGATTTATGTGATTTTCCTATGATGTGCCTGTGTGCGGATATCTTTTTATCTATACTGCTAAAAATTCACCGAGCTTCTCAATTTTATGAACTGGTTTTCCCATCAGATCTAGAAAATTTTCAGTCAGAAATATATTTTCCAGTATTACCTCTGCACCAATCTCTCCAATATGATTTGGATATATCTGTTCCCTCCAAACCTCATGTTGAAATGTGATTGCCGATGTTAGAAGTGAGGCCTTAAGAGGTGTCTGGGACATGGGGATAGATGCCTTATGAGTAGTAGTTTGATGCCCTCCCCTCATTCTATTAGTTAACATGAAAGCTGGTTGTTTAAAAAGAGCCTGGCACTTCCGGTCCCTCTTGCTTCTGCTCTCACTATGTGACATGCCATCTCCCCTTGCCTTCTGGCACAAGTAAAAAATTCCTGAGTCCTCACCAGAAGCCAGCACATGTGGTACCATGCAGAACAGTAAGCCAAATAAACCTCTTTTCTTTATAAATTATCCAGCCTCATGTAATCCTTTATGGCAACATAAGAAAGACTAATATGCTCGTTCTCCTCTTTTTTCAGAGTTGTGATTGCTAATCTCACTGTGTCTTCCATGTCTCTTAACCTCTCTTCAATATTTTTTATCTTTTTGACACTCAGTGCTACATTCCGGAAAGTCTCTTCTGCCTTTTCTTCCAGGTAACCAACTTTCTTCAACTAGGTATAATCTGTTTAACCTCTACTTGCTGGGTTCAGGTGATCCTACTGCCTCAGCCTACCAAGTAGCAGGGACCACAGGCTAATTTTTAAAAAATTTATTGTAGAGACGAGGTCTTGCCATGTTGTCCAGGCTGGTCTCAAACACCTGAGCTCAGGCAATCCTCAGGCTCACCTCTGCCTCCCCAAAGTGCTGCCATTACAAGTGTGAGACACTGTGCTCAGCCAATTTTTTTTTCTCTCTCTTTTTTTTTTTTTTTGAGTGGGAGTCTCACTCTGTCATCCAGGCTGGAGTGCAGTGGCACACTCACAGCCACCCCAGTGTCGACCTGGTGGCCTCCGGTGATCCTTCCACCTCAGCCTTCCAAGTAGTCTGAACTACAGGCACATGCTACCACACCTGGCTACTTTTTTTATTTACTGTGGAGAAGAGGTCTTGCCAATTTACCCAGGCTAGTCTTGAATGTGTGGGCTCAGGCAATCCATTCACCTCGGCCTCTCAAAGTGCTGGGATTACAGGATGAGCCACCAAGCCTGGCCCAATCTCTTTTTATAACAACTATTTTGCAACACTCCCTGTACTATCCCAAAATGAAATTCAGAGAAAATCTGTCTCAGTGAAATTCTAAAAGCCAACATAATATCCTAAGTGTACTATCAATCATATGAAAGGGCTAGGAGTGGTGGCTCACACCTGTAAACCCAACACTTCTGGAGGCTGAGGTGGGAGAATTGCTGAGCCCAGGAACCTGAGGCCAACTTGGGAAAGTAGTGAGACCACATCACTACAAAACATATTTAAAAACTAGCCAGGGGGCAACCCCCTTGAGTCCCCTCCTGCTCTGGGAGCTTTTCTGTTCTCTCAATAAATCTTGCTTTCTAAAAAAAAAAAAAATTAGCCCAGTATGGTGGTGCACGTCTGTAGTCTCAACTACTCAGCAGGCTGAGGCAGAAGGATCACCTGAGCCCAGGGGTTCAAGGCAGCATTGAGCTGTGACTGCACCACTGCAAGCCAGCCTGGGCATCAGAGTGAGACACTCCCAACTAAAAAAAAAAAATCATATGAAAGAAATTTATAATAAACTAATATTTGAAAATGTATAGGCTTTTCAAAATTAATACAAGGCCAGGCACGGTGGCTCATGCCTATAATCCCAGCACTTTGGGAGGCCGAAGTGAGAAAATTGTCTGAGCCTATGGGTTCAAAACCAGCCTGGGCAAATTGGCAAGACCTCATCTCTACAATAAATCAAGAAAAATTAGCCAGGCGTGATGGTGCATGCCTGTGGTTCCAGCTACTTGGAAGGCTGAGGCGGAAGGATCATCTGAGCACAGCAGATCGAGGTTGCAGTGGCTGTGTATGCCACTACCCTTCAGCCTGGGCGACAGAGTGAGATTTCAACTCAAAAAAACAAACAAACAAAAAAATTAATACAACAAACAACATAATGAGGGGTGCTTGCGCCTATATATAGAGTCACTATGACTGTGAGTTATATCTGCAAACTGAATAGTGTTTGAATGACTCTACCATCAATCATGTGATTTTTCTAAAGTGGTGAAAACTGATAAACTAACACTAATATATGTGATTAATGAATTCCTGAAAATTTTAGTATATATTAAAAGTGCCTCATACATAAAACAGTTACTTTCTATGCACAGACCATTATGATCACTTTTTTTAACCTACATCCTCAAAGTCCAGCAAGTCATTTTAAGTCATGGGGTTATTTGGAACAATTCTTTAAAAAGCAGACTGGCTGATTTCCCTGGTCCTTTCTCACAAATGCTAATAGTGCCCCCATCTTTGTAGCCAGGAAAACACCTCCAAGGATTTTATTCCATTGTATACAATATAAAGTGCAATTTTTTTTCAGTCATCACTCTTTTCCACAATCCAGTCCCATTTAATTTAGCCAAATTTTATTTCAAATTGTATGAAATAAAATTTGGCTAATTTTATAATCAGCCTGTTCTGTTCCTTAACCAAAACTACCATATGCATTTCCAACTCCAATTCTTTGCAAATTATATCCCACTGCCTATTACATCCTTTTTATTTATCCTTCTACCTGCCTGGGTTAAACAATAACTTCCATCAACACCTTGTTAGCCCATAATAACCTTCCATGTCTGAACTCCTACAGCATTTTTTGTTCTCCATCATCTACTTTGACACTTAATCACATGCTGCCATGTGTATGCCTCCTCTCCTCAATTAAGAGTGTTATCTTTTAGAAGCATTTTCCCCCCACATGAAATCTTAAGCACAATTCCCACAATTCCAATATATTAATTTATGAAGTGAAACTGCTTTGGTTGAAGTAGAAATTGCCTCCCTACCCAGAGCCTGGTCTCCATCAAGTTTCTTCCTTACCACTCCCCAGGCCTCAGACTATCCCTTGAGGTAACCTTATAGCATCCAATTTTTAAGTCCTACAGGGGAAAAAACACACTATACAGGATTTAGTGCTGTATACATCAATATAATTCTGAAAACAAACTGAAAAGGCGTGGTTAAAGTTGGAAGTCTAGAGAAAAAAATTCCTATATTCCAGGTAAGTGATGACAAAGTGAACTAAGAGTCCTGAAAAAGAATTCAGTTATTTAAGTAGGAAATACTATTGTTAAGCAATGAGAAAATAAATATGAATCCCACATACTCTCAACTTCAAAAGGATCTAGAACTATACCGATAAGGTAGCCATAAGCCATGAGGCTATTTAATTTTAAATTTAATAAATAATGTTAAATTTAAATAAAATTTAGTTCCTCAGCCCTACTATGCACATTTTGAGTGCACAATAGCCACGAACATATGGCTAGTGTCTACCATATTAGAAAACACAGAATATCTTCATTATTACAGAAAGGATGACTGAACTGTGCTGGGCTAGAAGAAATAGATACCAACAAAAAACTGTAATACAATATAGTGAGTAAAATCATAAGGTAAACTCTGGGGGAAAGTACAAAGCAGAAGCACCTACCTAGGGTTTGAAAAGAGGTTAAGAAAGGTTTCCTACAAGGCCCAGGTGCACTAGCTCATACCTACAATTCCAGCACTTTGGGAGGTCAAGGCAGGACTGCTTGAAGCCAGAAGTTCTAGGCAAGCCTGGACAATATAGTGAGACTCTCTCTCTACACATCCATTTGTAGTCTCCCAGCTACCTGGTACGCTGAGGCAGGGGAATCACTTAAGCCCAGGAGGTTAAGGCAGCAGTGAGCCACCATCACGCCACTGCACTCCAGCCTGGAAAACAGAGGGAGATCCAAACTCAAAAAAGAAAAGTAGAGAGTAGAATGGTGGTCACCAGAGGACAGGACAGGGAGGGGAGGGGATGGAAAGATGGGTTGACAGGGACAAAATGACAGCTAGATCGGAAGAATTGTTCCCATTGTTCCAGAACACT
>CAUYQG010089674.1:0-27142 GCA_963574415.1 Tarsius wallacei
CGGCTGATTTTTTGATTTATTGTAGAGATGAGGTCTCGCTTGCCCAGGCGGGTCTCGAACCCGCGGGCTCAGGCAATCCACTCACCTCAGCCTCCCAAAGGCGCGGGATTACAGGCTGAGCCACCGAGCCCGGCTAATATATTTGTTACTCTTAATCAATGAAATTATACACACTGGATAGGAATTTGAATGATTAATTTGATTGCTTTGATTATAAAACCACTTGCTATACAGTCCCAAGGTCCAGATTCTTCACTAACCTGCTGCCTTTAGTGCATCCCATAAGTTCTAATAAACCGATGTCTTTTCCTGCCGGAGTTCCAGGTGACTTCTTTGGAATAGGTAAATATGCGCAAGTCCTCTTAGATGTGCAGTTACTGCATTACACATTAGATAAGGCTTAGGTTAGACTTCAACTGAACTTACTTCTTTACCTAGTTTATTTCTCAGTTAAATCCTATTACTGTTGTACTTGATTCAGTGGTGATCAGTCTCCCCATAAATTATTTGCTCAAGAATCCATGTTTCAGGCTCTGCATCTAGCAAAACTGACCTAAGGCAGAAGTTTTTATACTCTCTCAGCAGGTATATAATAGTAGAATAAGTCATATTACTGTTAGAGCCCAGCCAATCTTCTCACCAGAATTGGGGTGAGTCATATTACTGTTAGATCTCAGCCCATCTTCTCACCAGAATTGGGGTTGAAATTTCTCCAGTCATAGAACATAAACAGCTCTATAGTTCAGGGGCCAGTGATCCTTTCTAGGAATCTGATGTCTGACAAGCACTGAATAATAACTCTGGGCTGCTTTATAATGTAATTAGTAATGGGGGATCATATGCCTGATTTTCTCCCTGGTTCTTTGACTTTCCCCCCAATAAATAATGAACCATAAAATGTGATGAGAATCATAGAAAGATTCTGTATATAAAATTGCTATTTCCATTATTCTCAATAGCTTAGTCTTACTAGTGGTAAAATTTTTTTTCTTAGTTTTTCTCCTTTGGCTCTGCATTATCATTTGTTACTTGCTGCCTTGAAAATAATGTTCAGGTGCTCTGACTCTCAAATAAATGAGAAATTTGAGTAAAATGTAAATCATGATTTCACAATTTCCCTGGAGTAGAAAACATAGGTCTAGATGTAGAAGTATAAATTTAGAGATAGAGTAATTGCAACCTATAATTTTAGATTGAGCTTCACTAAGGATTTGTGGACTTATATGTGAAAGAAATATTTTAATAAGCTTTGTCAAAATACTTCTCATGTTTCTAACAAATAGCCCCCCCAATCTCTTAGGCTTTCATTAATGATTGTCAGTTTGTTAATTAGAAAGAAAAAAATGAAAGACATTTTATAGACACAGGATTAGGATTAGAAGATAGCACCTTGGAGTGAGAAGAAGAGAAGCACTTCTACAGTTTGAAAAAGCTCTGGAGCACAAAATGCTTTTTAACGTGTATTCTAATGTTATGTAGGCCACTGTCATACTATTGACTACTTAATTTTATGATATTTTTCTTGCCACTACAAGAAGATGTTATCTTACAGTTGCAATGAACCTCACAGCAGGTGCAGATTTTTTTCCTTAGATTACATGTTCTTGCTTAAACACTAACTAGTTTACTGAAAACTATAGATCTCAGTAATTTCTTCATTTGCAGTATGGGGATAATTATAGTATACACCTTAGAGCATTGTCAAGTGAAATTAAATATCATAATAAAACTTATGGCACATAGTAATGGATCAATACATAACTCCTATTTTTGTTTCTTATTCTTTTTATTCCTTTCACTTGCCTAATATTTTCACTTTTATTAAAAAGCTTACACCCCACTCAACAATTTCAAAATATTACCAAAGTTGAGTGTTTAGAGCTTAATACCACCTTGCTTCTTTCCTATTGTTTTTTTCAAGTATTAAAAAAACTGGCTATTTTGACACCCCAAATAAACTATATTCTAACTAGTAATTTAAACTCCCTTAAGCACAGGAAAAGGAAATAATATTCTCTAAAAAACTAGTACATTTCCAAAGTGAGATGACTATTTTATTTCCTTGTTTTCTAAGCATATCTGTAGAAAAATTCGGCAAATACAAACCAGTTTGAAGAAAACTGTAGGTCCCCCATAGTCCCACTGATCTGTGCAGCAAATTTCAGAATTAAATATATTTACTACCAAACTATAACATTAATATTGTTTTAATTTTCACTAAATGCATGCTCCATCTTTTTTTTTTTTTTTAGTCATATTAATTCTTTTTAGTAGGAAGGCATACTCTCAAGACAATCTTCTGCATCTCTCCAGCTTGCAGCTCTTCAAGGCTGAGGTTCTTGTCTCATGCCCAGACAGCCAGAGTGAGAAAGCAGGATTTATTGAGGAAGAGAAGCTTTTCACAGTAGGAGGGGACCCGAAGAGGTTACCCCCATCTTTACTAAATGTGTGTGCTGTTTAAACTTACTGTATAATTAATAGTTCTTTTTCTGCTTGATCTATCATGATAGCTATCTTTTTTTTTGAAAGCAGGATTTATTGAGCAACAGAAAAGCTCCCACAGTGGGAGGGGGCCCGAAGGGGATGACCATGATAACATATTTTAGGTGCTGCTGTTGTAAACACAGTATAGCTGGGTTTTGTTTTGTTAATGTCTTAACTGAATAATTACATCTATTTCTACTGTTTGCTATTTCAACATATTTGGAACTATTTCTGTTGAGCTGTTTGCTACTATCCATTTAACCTTCCTCCCGCCCATTCCCGCCTCTTCTCATCTCCTCATTCTTTCCTTCTCATTCTTTTTCTTCTTTTCTCTTCTTTGGGGTTGTCTGGATTTCTCTTCCATATTATTTTTTTCCTATTACTAGTATGAAAATATACACCTAGTTTTTAGTATTTTCAATGTGATTTAAATGCAAGTATTTTACTTAACACTGTAAATATTTAATCTGTATTTTGCCCTCATGATAAGTTTCCATTTTCTTTCATATAATATTTAGTACTTTTGCTTTAACTTGGCTTTATGCTACAAAGACATTACTGTTATTTGTTTAGTATTTTGAACATTCATATTTAACATTTTCATTTTTTAATTATTCCTTCTTTTATTATAGACTTTCTATATGGGCATCATTTTGCTTCTCTACCTAACGTGTTACTTATAAGGAGTCCCTTTAGTGTAGATCAGTTAGTAGTAAGGGCTCACGGATTTTATTCTTCTAAAATATTTTTATTTTGCTTTTATTTTTGAAAGACAACTTTTCTCATTGTAGAATTCTAAGTTGATAGTATATCTCATTCTCTTAGCTCATTGAAGATAATGTTTAGATTTCTAAATGTTTGTTGTCTTTGATTTTTTGAGTGTTCTTGTCTCTATAGATGCATTTACTTTCTTCCTTTGGTTTTTGATTTTCATTACTGTGCATCTAGGTGTGTGTTAGAGCTTCGTGAATCTAAAAATGGCATTTTAAGTCATTTAAAAAATATTTCAGCCATTATACTTTTAATAATGTGCTCTTCCCCTTCTCTTCTGTTTCCTCAAACTCCTATGAGCTTATATTAAGCCTTTCCTCTATAACTTTGAAGTGTTTTCCTCTCATATAGTTCCCAATATTTATTTGCTGCATCAATCTTCCAGCTTACCTAAGTGATGTACTGGTCTTCTGACTGAACAATTATTTCAATTTGCATTTTAATTATAGTTTTTCCTCCATATGATTCTTTTTTCCATCGACCTGGCTAATTTAAATATAAGCTTTTTTTCTTTGTAATATTTATTTTTTTATGTTTGCATCTAATAAATGTATTTTACTTATTTTTCAAGCCTATAACTAGTAATTTCAGTATCTACAGCCTGCAGTTTTGATTCCATAGAATCAAAACCTTCCAACTGTTCTCCATGTGGATTCTTGCTCATAACAGCCTCTTTCCTACTACCTGAAGTTAATGTGATTGTGGATCCATCCTTCTTGGACCTTAATTTTTTTTAGACCATTTTGAATCTTGAGTTTAAGATGGGTTCATCCAGCAGGGATATGGGTAGGCTTCTGTGGAGAAACATCAATGTAAAATCAATTTACAAAACATTATCCTCAAAATTTTATAGGTCACACAAATAAGATGAGTTCTGCACATAATTTCTTGAATAAAAATTTCTTAGGAGTTCTAAAGGAAAATTTTATTACTATTTTTCTCTCTACTTAGAACCCATGCTGAGAAATGAGAGGGCATCCCTGACCTCTCCTTTAACAGAGATATATGTAATTGACTTTCTATCATTATCTGACAGAACCTTCAGATCACCTTGGTTTCATGCAGAAGTTTCTAATTGGACCTGCCAACGTATTTCTTATTAAGGCTTTAACTCCTTCACCTCTATTTCCATGCATGGTCCCATAAGACCAAGGTCCCATATCTGCCACAAATCCACCGAATAGAAAAAAAAAGATAGATAGTGCCCATTTTTTTCTTGTTTTCTTGCTTATATTCATTTCTTGTCCTTTTGTGCCTTTTGCTTTTCTCCAAGAAAATATAACCTGTAGAGACTGCATCATCCAAGATCCTTGAAGGCTTTTGCTTGGATTTAGGCAATGGAAGTTGGAAGATTGGATAACAGGAGTTTTTTTTGCTAATTCTCTGCCTGGCTATAGTTCTGAGAGTGCTGCTGCAATCTGTTTAAAACTCCTATTGGGTGACCCTTTTCTTCATGGCCCTAAGCTATTTATATTTAGTCTTCTTTAATGGTGTTATCTCTTTTTGCCCCTTCAACTGGGAGTGAAAATACTTTACTACTGTTGCTATTTTCTGGTTTCTTCACAGTCCTTCATGACTGCCTAAACTCTGTCCAACTTTGACAATTAGTATCTTCACAACCCTTCATGATTCCCTACATTTTGTCCAACTTTGACAAGTAGTACCTACATCAGATCCTCTACCTTTGAATATTTCATCTGTTTCTTGCTATGACCTTACTACAGTAATATTCTAATTTTTTTTTAGTTGAGGGAAATGAGGCTCAGAAAAACTAAATATATTTGAACAAGAACATACAGTGGTTTTAATCATTTCAACATGATTAAGCTGTAATCTATATTTCCCAGAGTTCCCTTTTAAGAATGGTTCCAGGTAATAGTTGGCTGAATAAAAACTTGCATGTGACTTGGACAGCAGAACTGAAGCAGTATATATTACTCTCTGAAGTTTGTGTAGGTCAGATGCAACGAGGGACTAAAGCAGAGGTATCTGAAAGGTCACAACTTGTCCTCGCTTTCCTCTGTGACATGCTGCTATTTTTTTACTGACTGCTGACTCCTTTGACAGAGAGTGTTCCCAGACATACCACTAGAAACTTTCCAGCATACTCACAGAGTGATACACATATGTGAAAGCTTCTATCTTCACTGTGATAATGCCTGGAATAAAAAACCATGTGGCGAGCAAGGTCCAGTATCACAGTCATTCCAACCATCAAAGCCAAGGCCAGAGACCTATGACCTCCAGATCTAGCCAAGGCTTTTAGATGACTGAGTCACATGAGTGGCCCCAGGAAAGGCCAATGAAAGAAACACACAATTAAATCTTGAGAAATAATGCGTTATTATTGTTTTACGCTACTAAGATTGGGAATTCTTTTTTAAATGCAGTGTGTAGAAATGGGTACATGCAAGTGGCATGTTACTGTAATAATAAATTTGAAAAACCTAAAACATTTAACATTGAATTTGGGAATTAATGATAGGAAGAATCTAGAAGGAAGCTGTTACTGGAAATTAGAAAAAAAACAAACAAAGCCATCAGAGGTGGAGAAAAGGCAATGTGTCTTACATGGTGGCAGAAAAATCGGCCAAAATCTTGCCTGGGGGAATTTGGAAGATGGCTGCTAGTGAGAACTATTGGATCTGTTTATGGTAGCTTTTAGAGTGTTGAAAATGCCAATTGGCTTCTTTTGGTATCATCTGATCAGATATGGGAAGAAAGAGATGATCTAAAAATACAATTGTACAATTAGCAGAGTTTGGGGGAAATGATGAGAACCAATGTTTCTTTGGTTGAAAAATAAAATAATCTCTTATCCTAGGACTAAAAGGGGTGTCTATAAGACCTTTTGTTAAAACTTCTCAGAGACATGAGGTGGTGTCAAGTAAACATTCTCATCCAGAACAAAAGCTTCTAATAATCTAGGAGTGTTGTCAAAACACACTCATGTGACTCCAGATAGAGGGAGGTCATTTTGGCTTTACCAGTTCCAGTCAAACTGCTGAATATAATCCCGGGTGACAGGAGTAATCCCAAGTGGGATCAGAAGAAAAGCTAGATTTCTAACTCCACCCTTTCATCTGAAATACTAGGTAACTAACATGAGCTACTCTTCATAATTATTTGAAACTGGAAGTGTGACTTAATCCTGATTCAATAATCTTTTAGAATAATGAAATTAACCCAACTCCCAAACTCCATTGTAGAACTAGAAATAGGGCAAGTCTCACCCTGCAAAAAGGTTTATAATGTTGATGCTGGTCACTTTTCCTCGGCATTGTAACATGAGTGCCTTTTGAGAAAATGATTCACAACCACTACCAGAAGCCAGGGATCTGAGTTTTCTACTGATGCTGCTTCCAAATCTGGAAGATGCATTTTTTTAATCCAAATTTTATACTATTTTCCACCTTTGGTAACCAGCACCATCTCCAGCACTGATGTGAGAACATCAAGCAGCTGGCTCCTTGCCTCACTGCTGGGTGTCAGTTTAGTCATGTCCCCCCACTCCCATATGGAATCAAGGTCACCTTGCTCTCTGAGGAGCTACTGCATGGTGCTGGCGCATGCAGACTTGGAGCCACAATGACTGGCAGGCCGCCATGTTGGAACGCTCCCTGCTCACTGTTGCCAATCTCTGTATTATTGCTGCCGAGGTGCTGAAACTGATGGTTTCTGTTATCGACAGTCACCCTATTTCATGTCAGACCTGACCACAGCTTTGGTGATGACATTACTAGTTTAGCAGTGGTTTCTCATGGGAAAGAAGGGTTAAAAAAAAGAAAAATTATTTTCAACGTTAAGCTTATGTATCATTGTCTTCCACCGAGCCATGCTATTAAAAATCTACATATAAAATTATTTGTTTAGTTGCAAACATAATCATTGCTTATGAAGGAGATCTGGAGTGATAACCTTATAGAAAGAGAGAAGCCCAGCACCAATAGGAAGCTATTTCCTGAAGCATCCCTTCTAATTGGCATTGAGCTTGTCTAGATTCTTCCTACCACATGGGGAGTCCCTGTCTAGGGACGCTTAGTGTCTAGTTTCACTGCTGAAGATAGGCTGTGCCATTTCAACCTAACATACAAGGGGGGGCTCCAAAAAGAGTCCTTGTTTTTTGAAAGGTGGGCCCCTTGTGGAACAGGCCTCCTCCACTATGAATCCATCTGCGTCAGTGTACCAGTCAGCACTGAACGCTGTTGTGAAAGACTGTATTCAGTTTCAGTGAATTTTTGTTTATTTATTTTTTCCTTTTTGAGTTGGAATCTCACTATGTTGCCCAGGCTTGAGAGCAGTGGCATGCTCACGGCCACCACAGCCTTGACCTGCTAGGCTCAGGTGATCCCTCTGCCTCAGCCTTCCAAGTAGCTGGAGCTATAGGCATGTACCACCACACTCGGCTAATTTTTCTTGATTTATTGTAGAGACAAGGTCTCACCGAATTGTCCGGGCTGATCTCGAACTCCTTGGCTCTCCAATCCGCTCGCTTCCATCTTCAAAGTGCTGGGATTACAGTTTGTGAGCCACCTCCTCTGGCCTGGAGATTCTTTGAATATGTTTGCCCATTCCACGAAGGGTGATTTAAGAATGCACCTTTTCACATTGTGCTGAATGTTCAGCAGTTTTTAACCAAAAACTGACCCCTGTGCCTTACACTCCCTGAGCACCCTATCTTGCCCCTAGCCCTTTTTTTTGGTTCCCTGAATGAAAAAAAAAATCCTCAAAGTAAAATGTTTTGCTGCTGTGGAAGAACTGAAACAAAAAAATGGCAGAAGCACATTTAAAACATGCGTTCAAAAACTGTTTTGAACAGTGGAAAAAGCAACTCAATAGGTGTATTTCATCAAAAGAAGAGTCCTTTGAAGGTGGCTAAGGTTTAAACATGTAAAAATAAATACACAGTTTTTTATAAATAAATTCCAGCTTTTTTTAGTCCTCCCTCCTGTATAGTCTGAACTATTGACCCTTAAAAAGGAGGGAATTGTAATTTCTTCTTTTTTCCTCAGGTGAGTTATTGATCTATATGAAAATTTGCTCTTCTTAAACAACATTTGTGTTCCACATCTAAGGAGTATGGAAGTAATGTGGTCAGTGTGAAGGAAATAAAAATTGGCAAAAAATATTATTTATAGCAGATGAGCTGCCAGTATCAAAATTGATGTATTTCATAACACCTGAAGAGATTGCCAAGCCCCACTTAGTATTTTATGCTCTATATGGGCTTAAGATTTTCTATCTATGTCTAAAGTAAAAGAGAAAGATTCTTAAAGGATATTTTAAAAGTGGAGAAAAGAAGCTACACGGATTTCCTGTCGTAAAACCTAGAGAGGACTACTCTGTTTCTGAACTGTCAATCTGACGACTCCTAAAAACATTTTGGCATCAATTTCCCTCAGAGTTGTCAAATGTGTCACTGATAATAGTTTTGCATCACAGAGGGAAAGGGAGTATTAAGAACTTAATTCTCAACACTTGTCAGTTAGTGTCACCAACAGCTTAAAGCAAGAGGTAGTCTAATTCCTCTGATCATGTAACCTGAGGTCTTGCACATAGATGAGTACGTGAAGAAGAAAAAGGAGTATGTGAAATAGAATATGTGAAGAAGAAAAAGGAATAGGTATCTATTGAAGGACTAAGGTACCTAGTGCTTCCATATTTCAAATTCTTCATAACATTGCGGGACCAAACCACAAGAGAGGACTGAGGCCTACGTATTGATGAATGCCCAAAAGTTTCATACTCCTTAGTGTATAGTGAGACAGGTGCTCAGCTTAAGCTTGCTCTACAGGCTATGTGCTCCTCACTGAATCACGTTACTCAGTATATGTTTGGGGACGTGCGTAATGAGGAAGCAGGAGTATTCTGTTTGTTCCTCTTATAAGACCATACCTAATTACAAGTATGGAGATCAAGATAATCAGAAAATCAATGAGTAGCCCAAATCTCTAAATAATGCTATTATGCAATAAAATATTGAATATTATAATAGTTTGTGCTATCATGGGGAGAACTGTTGCTGCCAGCAAGGCTATCATTTTATCCCAACAGAAAAATATTTTTTTAGAAATGTGATGTGTTTATTGTAAAGCCCCTGGGCATATTTACAAGAACACAAACAGCATTTACATATCTATTATCTATTAACTGACATTGCATTTGCCAGGCATTTGATACAATTAAGCAAATGCTTGATTGAACAGATGGTCTTATAAGGATCCCTAAGGGCATGTCTACATCAACTATGCCGGGGGGTGGGGGTTAATGCACCCATTTGGCATCTGCATGCATTTTCCCATCAGCATGTACACTACTGCTTTGCATGGCTGCAAATGGGTCAATTTGTCCCAGATGACTCAGTGTAAAAAGATTGAGCTATTTCTGGTTTGTTTCATTTTTTTGTCTTTTTGAATTGTATTCCTAATAGTAGAGTACATCCGGTGATTTAAAAAAATATATTCTTTTACTTTAAAATGGCACATGCTATATTATTTGGTTTACTAGTCATCAAGTAACTAGAACACTTTTTTTAGACAAAATACACAGTCTTTGATATTTATGCCTTCGTTTGTTTAGCTTCTCATGCCGGGCTATAGTAGTTAGAAGTGGAAAACAAAACTCCCATGTTAATAGTAATAACAAAGACTATAACATTGCAATATCTGATATGAAAACTATATGTTTTTCACCGGATTATTTCATAGCCTCTGGAATGAAGAGATAATATCCAACATACACACTTAAATCAAGTCAGCATTGTAGAATCTTTTTGCTGCCTGTTGGATATACATACATATATTTATGTCATTTAAACTTTTCATATCTTGGCAAAGTTTTCAGGATTTCCTTCAGAACTTCTAAAAGGAAGACAGCTTAAGACCTGGTCTGAGGGTAATGGATGCTTTGCTCCTCTTTATGTCACGAAGAAAGAGCTGTACAATGAAACAAAATGCGGATGGTGTAAGTATTGTGGTTAAAACTACAGAACACAGCAAGCACTGTATTTGAATTTTTTGTAGGGCTATAGCTTCACCAAAATTACTTGATAAAATGGGTTCTATGCCATCCTTTATAGCTAATGGAGATTAGCACTAAAAAGAAAGCAACAATGAAAGTACCTTGCATGATGCAGATCATTATGTAGGAGTATAAAATTAAAAAAAAAAAAAAACAACCAAACGAATAGTTCAACATCATTTCAGCCTTGCAAGACAAGCCGAATATATACAATAAATGAAATTATTTAATAGTCTTGTTAAATCAGGCATTAGGAATGGAAAACAAGTTACTTCTGTCTTCAGAAAAGACTCTTTTAGCAGTATTTCATCAAAATATGTATTTGATTTTTTGAGTTGGAGATAATCTTACACCAGGCCTTCTTATACTTTTCTTTCCAAAACCTGTGCTTTTATTTATTTTGGTTGCTATAAAGAAAAAAGAAGGAAGAAACTGCAAAATTAAATCCTTTTGGGGTACTTATGTGTAGATATGAACTTAAGGGTTTGTTTGACTATGGCATTCCTAGTTGTTAGTATAATGAAATACTGTATTTCATTTAAACAGTACATTAAAAATTATAGTGTTCATTTTTAAAAGTTTTATTAGTGTGTTACCAATTGAAAGAGGAACAAGGTTAATCTAGGATTATTTCATTGTTTCTACTTATTGCCCACACTATAGGATATTTCTTAGTTTATGAAGATTTTTGATGAAGTACTTGGACTTGTTGATTCTAGAGTAAAAAAGACCCTCAAGTGTTTCTACCATAGCACACTTATTTGAGAAAACAGAGGATTCTGCAGTTTATGACTCACTCAGCTAAATAGCTGGTTAAGGGTTGTCCTAGACCTAAAGTTGACTGTATTAAAACAAGGCAGTTTTATTCATTGCCTAGTAAAATGCTACTCTGAGTTCCCTTTGACTTTGAATTTTTAAATTTGTTAACATAAAACATAATATATCTTATAAAATAAGTATTATGCAGTCATAAGTACTCAATTTAACAACTAGAACTTGAGCAATGTGGTCACACTATATTTCTCACCACTATTTTACTTAAGTGTGGTATAAATTAAAGTATATATCGTCTCTCTAGAGGTATACGCTGTGACCAATTTTGTGTATATTCTTCTAGGCCTCTGGGTATGTGCATGAATGTGTGTATTTAATTTTGTGACAGCAGTGTCCTATAATAAGTCGCACTTTTTTAAAAGTTTTTTTTAAAATGTGGGGTACAACTCAGGGTTAGGTCTACCGAGGTTCATTCTGCAGGTACCGTTGTTGACGAGGTGTGCTTCCACTCCTCTGGCAGTTTCCCAACACTGCCAGTCTCTTTCTTATAACATTGTGATGACTGTTCAAAGTCCACTTATGAGTGAGAACATGTGGTACTCAGTTCTTTGTTTCTGTGAGAAGTCACTCAGTATGATAGAGTCTAAGTATATCCAAGGTGCTGTGAAGTTCGTAGTACATCACAGATATAATATCTTGTCTTTATATGCATATGTATTTATTTGTAAGTAAACCTTGTAATGCTCATTCTTGTCTGTATTTCTTTGTCTACTTGTATAGGATACATTTGTAGAAAGGACATAATGCTGATGTTACATTATGCTTTTTAAAAATCCCGCTTGATATCTGTATTTTGTGACTGGACTTTAAATTTGAATAAACTACAACTGAACTATAGCCATTGTTTACTATCATTGTCAGGATAAACAAAGAGAATATTAATTTCATAGTTTTCAAGAAGAGTTCATACAGGCCTGTCCCAAGCAAACTAACTGGAAAAGAGGCAGCATAATGTAACATCAGCATTATGTCCTTTCTACAAATGTATCCTATACAAGTAGACAAAGAAAAAATCCCGCTTGATATCTGTATGCTACGACTAGAACTCTGAAATCTAATCCATGGAGCTTTGGTAGCAAGTCCAGGCAGAGATATCATTGCAAACATCCAGCACAGACTGGCTTTGTGGCTCTAAAAACTACCCAGAGAGCAGAGTCTCTCAGTTATCTGACCTTCCTTCTGCCCTGAAAATGCATCAGTGTCAGTAATGGCCCTGGAGGTGAAGACAGAGCATCCCTGAACTTAATCTAGCAAATCACACCCAACAGACTATCTGCCGACTTGCTTTACGAGGATCAGATTGACTGAAAATTTGCATGTGTATCTTCTGATGTGTTTCCTTTTTCATGTTTTCTAATTTATACAGTTGAATATTTCATATTTAATGAGCTCTTGTCAGAGATTTATATAATACAGAGTAAAAAAATGCTCTTTTCCCTTAGTGGTCATAGTATTATAAAATAGTAATATGACATAGTACATGAACTAAATTAATTTTTATTGACTTGTTTTCTTGTTTTATGGGCAAGATGGATCAAAGTGTGACTCAAAGTACCAAAATAGCTACAGTATATTCTCACCTGCTATCTATTTTACCAGAGAAGCTCAACCATAATTAAATCTTTCTGTTTGAAACTAAGTCGTTTCTTTTGGTTAAGGCAAAATGTTTATTATGAGTCATCAGAGTATACTATATAGTAAAGAGTACCCATCATTATAAATGGATAGACGTTGATCATGTGTACATTTTAAAAGTACTTCTGTCAAGATTAGACAGCTTCTCAAAGAAGTCTAGACTCAACCCTCTAAAATTGAACCATAAGCAGAGTTTCTTTGGCAGTTAGCTCTAGGAATTTTAAAAAAATTTTCATTTGTCATCTTCTACACATATTCATAGACACATACAGAAAGAGAGAGAGCGATGAGAGAATTGATAGAAAAAGAATGAAAAGACAGAGATAGAGAGAGAGAGCAGAGTGAAATAGTGAATCAGAGAATATGAAAATCTTTTTGATTTTTAGAGTAGTTGTACTCCAAATACTGCTTTAAAAATATTTCTAAGCCGGGCTCGGTGGCTCAGCCTGTGATCCTGCGCCTTGGGAGGCTGAGGTGAGTGGATTGCCTGAGCCCGCGGGTTCGAGACCCGACTGGGCAGGCGAGACCTCATCTCTATGATAAATCAAAAAATTAGCCGGGCGTGGTAGCGCATGCCTGTAATTCTGGCTACTCGGAAGGCGGAGGCGGAAGGATCGCCGGAGCCCAGCGGGTCGAGGCTGCGGTGGCCGGGAGCGGCCGCTGCACTCCAGTCTGGGCAACGGAGTGAGACTCCAACTCAAAAACAAACAAAAAAATTTCCTAGTTCTACACTTATTTGAAGACAAGTTTTAAGAGAAAAAAATCACTATGTTGTGAAAACTGCAAAAATTGGTTTCTTTAATGCTCAAGTTTGTAATGGTAATAAATGTCCCATTGAATGGAATCTGCAGTTTTATTTTCCGATTTTTAGAGGCATTTTATGCTTCTACACTGTTCAAGTTCTAGTAGAGCCAGATACATTGTATAGAGGAGCTCAGAATCGGCCTGCACAGAGCACAATCATTAGGTGCTTACAGTCTCTCCTTTAAGGATTCAGAAGCAGCTGTATTTTGAGAGAAGGCAAGAATTTGTCTCATGTGACTCTTCATCAAAGATATGGCTTACCTTTCTTCACAGAGCAAGAAATTGCCGATTTTTAAAAAAAGGCATACAAATATAACCATTTTATTTTATTTTTTATCTTATTTATTTTATATTGAGTTAGAGTCTCACTCTGTCATCCAGGTTGGAGTGAGGTGGAACAATCACAGCTCACTGGAGCCTCAGTTTCCTGGGCTCAAGCTATTCTTCCACCTCAGTCTTCTGAATAGCTGGGACAAGAGGCACATACATTGGCTATCTCTTCCATCATTCCTTCCCTCCTTCCCTCCTTCCTTCCTTCCTTCCCTCCTTCCTTCCTTCCAGGAGACATGGTCTCACTATATTGTCCAGGCTGTTCTTGAATTCCTGGGCTCGAGCAATTCTCCTCCTTCAGTTTCCCAAAGTGCTGGGATCATAGGCGTGAGCCACGGTGTCCAGTCAGCCATCTCATTTTAAATTTGTCAACTTAGTCTTGTTTTAATAAGTTACCATTTGACTTCAATAGTTTATAAACACATAGAAAATTACAAAAAATTTAAAAAGAAAACAAAATTGTCCCATTCGTTACCTTACTCTTTTGGATGAGCAGAAAGAGGATTGTGGCGACACGAATATAATCTACTTATTCTTAAGATTGAAACTCAATTTTCAATATGAATCTGTGCAGTCACAGATTCTTTCCATAGACGCTTTTTCTTTACTCTTGAAAGTTTAAGCCAACTACTCAGTAAGAAAGGTCACCAAAATAAAACAACAGGTGGAAGAGTTGGAGCACAGTTAAAGTAGTGTAAGGGGAGATGATTTGTTCTACTTTCAAAATACGATCGTTCCTAATCTGGAATTGTCCACACTTGAACTTTTGGGAAAGCTGACCTATTTCCTTTAACATGGTTGGTGATTTCTACATCAATGTGTGATATTTGAAATACCATGAAATGTACTATGTCTTAACACCACTTTCCAAAATGATGTATGTAATGTCTTCCTGTTAAAAGTTTAATATTTATATTTAATATCCTGAATGCCAGTATGAGATTTCTGGAGTGGAAAAGATTACTATGTACTCATGACAAATAATAACTGCCCCAACACCCATTTGCTAAATTTTTTTTTTTTTTTGCTGGGGTGGTGCAATGAGAGTCAGATGTGATGCTACAATAGTGGATTCTATCATAGTTAGGAGACGTCAAAGTGAAAATTGTTGTTTATACAGAACAGAACGGCAGCTATCTCACCCAGCTCATTAAAAATTGTTGTTGGTCATTGCTTTCTTAAACTCTGGTGTGTCCATGTGGTTCTTTGAGCTATAGCCACCATGTTTTCTTAGCTTTGGCCCCCTCTCCTTTGGGGAGGTGAAACTTCTCCCTCCCTTTCTCTCTAATTTACTTTCTAAATAAATTGTTTGAAAAAATAAAAAATAAAAATTGATGCTGTTTTTGTTCCTGGAGATGTACATGAAGGATCTTGATCTTTCACTTGGGAATGTAAATAAATTTCTAATTGGAGAAAATATATTTGTCTTTATAATACAGGGATTGTCTTTATGGTTTTAGGCCTTATCCTATTTGCAGTGTAAACATATTCTCCCTGGGAAATAAGTCTCCCAGGATTTCTAACTTTCAATCACAACTTGACTTCCAGGCTTGTTTTTTGTTCAAGTCTCATATTTCAGGAAGATTTTCTTAAGAAGCCCTAACTATACAGAAACATAAAAAAAATTTCCTCTTATAGCCTCACATCTTCTAGGTGGTCACTTTTTGTGTCTGCTTGTCTAGCAGATTTGTGGAACTGCTGTTAAAGCTTTTCTTTTTCTACTTACATAGAAGTAGGACAGATTAGACGTCATTGTGAAAGTACCCATCAAATATATTGAATAAGTTCATAATTAACTAAAGCCAAGCAGGTTGAACAACAATGCCTAGAGGGTATTGGTTGACAAAAAAGAGACTGTTGAGTCTTAGCACTTGGTCCTAGCTACTTCAGGGTTTTCATCATCCAGTTAAGCAAATGATTTCAGTCAGCAACTATCTTAAGAGCCATTGGTTTGAAAAGAGGCAGAAGAACAGTCTCAGAAATAATTTTATACTACAGTCTCAGCTTGAGAGATCATTTTGGATAATAATAGAGGACAATTAATTTTTAAAACTGTCTTCTGTCATCATAGATAATACAAGAATAAAAATTAAGTGCTGTTCTGGAGAGCATCATCCTAAGTGAACTGACTCAGAACCAGAAAGTCAAATACTACATGTTCTCACTTATTTTGGGGAGCTAAATGGCCCAAAGATGCAAATGATAGACACTGGGGATATCAATAAAGGGAGCTGGTGGAAAGATGGTTAGGATTCAGAAATTGCCTATTGGGTACAATATTCACTATCTGGGGAATGCACCACCTGAGACCCAATCTCAACCACTAAACAATATGTCCATGAAAAGAACATAAAATAATGGAATAAAATAATGGAAAAAAGAAAGAAGTTAAGTGATGTGCTAAATTAACAGTTGTCCTATGCATAGATGGTCCACAGGCAAACTCCTGACTAGAATGTATAAGGACAGAATTTTTTTTTCTTTTTAATTCTCACCACAAAATACCTTGTTAATAATGGAATCCCAATAAATTCATATTATATGGATGAGTAAATAAACAGTAGAAGAAGCAGCCTGGGAAAAGTGAAAAAGACTACAGTGTTGTTTGAGAGATCCTAGTGCTTTGATAATTGCCTTATTTTGATTATTACTAGCATTCAACATTTTTGACATTTGCTCTCATTAAAATTATTTCTTTCTTTTGTTTCTTTTACCATGTTTTCAATTAATTTCTATCCCTCCTTCTCTTACTTCAATGAGTTGCAACTACTGAGCTAAATTCTTAAAATATGATGTACCCTAGAGTTCAGTCATTGGCATGCTTCTTGCTCTTGGTTTTTTCTTATTTTTGCAATTTTTAAAACTGTTTTATTTTTCCTTGTATAAATTTATGAGGTACAAGTGTAATTTTGTTACATGTATAGATCTTAGTGGTGAAATCCGGTTTTAACCACATACTGTATATACACTTTCTAAAACTCTAGCCTTAGCTTTGCCATTCTTGCCAAGTTGACCCTTAATTCTTTGTAGTTATAGTGTGGAAAGCTGAATTTATCATCTTTTTTGCCCAGTATGTTTCTTGACCTATATTTCTTCCTTTTGTAACCAACCTCTTCTTCAGTGCACAAGCCTAAAACAAATTCTGCTTCCTTTTGCTTCCTTCCCTTACAATCTATTTTTCAAGATCACTCATCCTCTACTTTCCATTGACATGGCCACTTTCTTATTTCAGATCCATATCAATGAACTGGTACCCTCTTGTTCCTAGTTTTTATTACTTCCCATCTCTACACTCCTGCCAACAGTATCATTCTAAAAGACAAGTATAAGCGCATATATGATTAGATTTTTAATTAATAAATTTAATTTATACACAGTTTTCACAATACCCCTCAGATCTTCATATTCAGAAGTTTGTGCTCCAGGAAGTTCCCTCAGCTGTTACTCTATCGCCTTACACATGCTTTGTTCCTATCAATAATTTATTTATTCTTTTGCTTAGTAGTAAAAGGTTCATTTTTTTCTCATTCATAAATCATTAAACGAGAACATATCACTACTCAAAGAATTTAGCTGGGAGGTGGAGGTAAAGCATAGAATAAAACATCATGGCCTGTTTCTACAAGAAGCTTGCAATTTAATAAGGAAGATTAGAAACATGTCAAATAATTACAAATATAATAGATAAAATAAGGAAGTATATGTAACAGGGGTGCTTGATGCAATCTGTGAAGTAAGGCACCCTTTCCCTGTAGAAATAAAATTTATTACAAGCCATAAATTATGAGGAAGAGTATGAAGGGGAAAACATCATTCCAGTAGTGTTAAAAGATAGTGAAAGCTTCCTTCCTTATACTGAGGCAGGAATAAGTACAAAACCACCATGGGGGAGAATAAAGGGATATGTGGGAGCTGCCCTTCCACGTCGTATTGTTTTGTCTCCTTTTTCTCCTTTTTAGGCACTTCACCCTTCAAAATTTAGTTAAAATGTCAACACCTCCTCTACAGCCACTCGCTTTGATTTTTATCTTTTCTTTGTGCTATTAAATCACCTGAGAAGAATTCCATCATAAACATCTTGTATTTGGTGGAAGGAAACACCAACATTCTTGAGGTTCAGCACAGAATTTGGCATGGAAAGTTAATAAATCATTATTGGGTGAAAGAATGAATGAACTGAAACTGAGCAGAAGACTTTGATGTTGTGAGCATGACACTGTGAACAATTATACACTGTGCTGTGACTAAAAAATATTCAAGTAATCTTTGATACAATTTGAAGTGAATGACAACATATGATGCAAAAATAATTGATATTAGAATGGTACATGTTCATAGTTTTAAAAAATATATTGGTCATCAATCTCCCTGTGAGGCTTATAAAGAGATATGCCCCCCCGCTGAGGATCAAATGAAACAGAAGCATGATTACTGTTACTTCACAGACCTCTACAGAAACTTTTATATAGAAAGAAAGTGTCCAGTAAGAGGAAAACTGTTATCTAATAAAATTGTTCAAGACGTCATTATTAACTTTGCAGGATAAATCTTATATATATTCCTTTTTTTTAAGAACTTCATCTGGAAGTTATGTTCTGCATCTCACACTGGCTTTCCCTGCCTTTTGAACTCTTTAAAATTATAATTTTCTTAGTATCTGTAGTGTCGTTCTTAGCATATACAAATAAGTCCTATTTGTAATCTGCATGCATTCTATACATGCATTTCTTATATGAGTAGGACTTTGATTTATACTTAGAACTCACCGACTATGTGCTCCATTTAAGCATTTAATGAATTGCATAGACTATGTGTTGTAATCAATCATGGACCATTCTAAAAACATTTTATAAAAGCACTACATAGTCATAGCATAGCAAAAACAAAGGGAAACAGCAACTCTTTCACTGCAAAGTTTCAATTTATATTTTCTAGGCTTTGCAAATTAAATTTTAAAGGTTTTATTTAAAGATGTATATTTCAACTTGTATTCATCTTACATTTATCTCCTTTATGCTATGTGTGTGAGATTTCAATATAAACAACCACACATGACAGAATTCTTAGACTTGAGGGTTTTGTTGAATAGTTGGCATCTCTAAAGGGAACACTAATCATTGATTAGGCATGAACAGCTACATCTTATTCAAACTAGACGTAAACATTTTATTGGTGAAGATTTGAATTATCTATGTAAATAGAATGCAAATGACTGGATAGTGCTATACATTTTCAGTTGGGAAAAGTAGTATCAATTCATTGGAAAATAGGCATCTCATGCACTGGGTGTGATTCAGTAAAAGTCGCATTTAAGTCCTTGAAGTTTTTTATATATATGTATACACACATGCACAGTACACATTTCAGAATTAACTAAAAATGGTCATTCTAGACTAGTGAGGAGTGCATGCAGCTCTTCATATCCCTTTATACAAACGTATTCTAATTCTGCTCCTATTTCTCCTGTTGTTAATGATAGTTAGCATTTATTGAACACCACTCATCTCAATCTCACTTTACACATTATCAAGATTAATTCTTACAGTATAACTATGCAATGGATAATTTCATGTTAATTTATAAATGAGGATTTGGTGTCATTTTGGCAAATCTCTGAAAGTGACATTTATACATTAATAGAATAGTTGCTTTATTTGTAGCAGACACCTTTTTACATGCCATCTGAAATTTTCTAATTATAATGGCATTGTTATTCCTTTTTATAGATGAGAAAATTGGAGTTATTTAGGTCACATTACTCCTACAGATTGTAAGTGGCACAGTTGGAAACCAAATCAGATCTATCCAATTCTAAATATTGGGCTTGACCAGATACATCACTCATTCAATGATTAGTTCCTCCTATTTTTCTAGGAACTTTGAGAGTCACTAGGGACAATATGGTATACTAACTACACATGTTCCTGTTTTCTTAATAATAATCTAGAGTAAATAACAATCTATTGATGAAATGTACTAAATCTTAATCTGAAACCCAGATACCTTTGGCAAATAAAGCAGGAGAATTTGACTTTGTTTATGGGATATGGAAAGCCTTCTCTGATGAAGTTGAAATTAGTATAAATTCTGAAATATGTATTTAAACTAACATTGCAGAAAAGAGAGAAGAAAAATGACTCACCTTAGAGAGAGAGAGAGACAGAGGGAGAAAAAGCCCATTTTGGGACATTAAAGACATTTACTATAGCTAGGGCTCCTGTAGAATGGGAAGAGTGGCATGAAACAACCACATATAAAAAATTGGAGACCAATCATACAGGATGTTTACAGGCTATGCTCACAATTTGAACTTTTTTAAAAAAGAGCAGTAGAGATGAATTTTTGTATTTGCATTTTAAATCTATCATGCTGATCATAAGTTCATAGCGTATGTTTTTGGCATGGCAACACTGTGGTATTGGGAGTTTATCATTTATCATTTGGAGTGACAATGTTGTGCTCGTGAATACACCTTGCATTTTGCAGATTTGAAGAAAGTAAGTGCTATTTGCGAGCTAAAGAAGGAGTGTCTAGTGGAATAAAAGAGCACTCTGACATATTCTTCTGTTTGAGTTTAACAGGAGTAAGGGCAGTAGAGGCAATGTGAAGCATTTGTGCTGTGTATGGAGAGGAAGCCATTGGGGAAAGCATTGCAAAAAAAATGCTTTTTGTCATTTCAAAGAGGGCCACTTTGACCCGAGTGATTCATGTTTGGGAAGAACACCGGGCTTTGATGAATACTATTTAAATGTTTTAAACCATGATGCTAACCCAAGAATTGGCAATATGAACTGTGACTAGTCAACCATTGTGCAACATTTGCATTCCATGCAAAAGCCAAAAAAAACAAAAACAAAAACAAAACTACAAACTCATGCATCAACCCAATACAATCTGTCCAAAACTTGGATAATGGAATGTAGAAGAAAAAAATTTGATGAATGGAATTACAATGAGGGTAACAATTTAGTTCGGAATTCTAGAAGGAAAGGAATAATGTTTTGAACTAGTTTAATAGCAGTGAAGTTGGCTATAAATGGATAAATTAAATATTTTTCTTCATTCAATAATCATTTGTAAAGAGCCTACTATGTACCAGACATTATTCTAGGTGCTTAGAATATAACAGTGAACAGAAAAAGATAAAACCTTGGTTTTATGGCTTTTATTTTAGGTGATACATGAAGCCATCAGAGAGTTTTACGCAGAGGATTGACATAAAGTGACATGCTTTTATAGAATCATTCTGAATACTGTTTAAGGAACAGGAAAGCAAGTAAAGAAACAGAAAAAAGAGTTAGGAGGCTCTTTCAATAGCACAAGCAGAAACATTTTGGTGGCAGTATGGTGAGAAGTTGGCATATTATGAATTGGTGATGTATGGAACATTGAAGAGTGAGTGAGGCAGAGCATAATTTAAGGATGACTCTCAAGACTCTGGCTTTAGTAAGTGGGTGGATGATGGTGCCATTTTCTAAGTGAGATATGGACCATTACAAAAGACACATTTCAGAGAATTGAATTTTCTTTAAGTTTGAAGTTCCAATGTGATATCCAGGAGATTTTTCAGGAATTATTTGACTGCTTGGTGTTGACTTCGGAAGAGAGTTTGGGGCCAGCAATGTTGTTTAGGGGTAAGTTAGCATTGGGTCTTACTATGGCTTGAATGTCCTCTGCAAATCTCATGTTGAAATATAATTGTCATTGTAACAGTACAAAGAGGCAGAACTATCAAGTGATTAGACCATGAGTGCTACATTCTTATGAATGGATTAAAACTATTAACATGGGATTGGGTTCATTAACAAAAGGGCAATTCAGCCCTTGCTCTTTCTCTTGTTTTTTCTTTGTTCTTCTGCCTTCCACCTTCTGCCTTCCACAATGGAATGGTGCAGCAATAAGGTCCTTAACAGATGGGATTTTGGATTTTGGATTTGCCAGCTTCCAGAACTATGTGGACATAAATTTTTGCTCTTTATAAATTATCTTCTGTGGTATTCTGTTAAAGCAGCACAAAATGGTCTGAGACAGGAATACACTTGAAAGCATAGAACAATCTTTGGGGGAAGGGGATTCATTACTCTGTAAAATGGGGAAAAAGCTAAGACTGTTTCCTAAAAATTGTCTAAGTTGAAGATCAGGTAGACAGGAGGGCAGGGATTTTCAAAATTGTTATTGAGTTGTATGAGCTCTATGTATTATGTGTATATTTCTAAGTGCAAACGCTTACCAGATTTATAAAATTTTTCTCCCCTTTCATGTGTTGTCTTATTCCTTTTTGGATGACTTTTTTCCTGGGATAATTTTTAAAAAGAACCTATGTGTGCCAAACTGAAAATTAATAGACTATTAAGCTAGTCCAGTACAACTCTATACTGGTAATTGTTTTATTCATGATGTAGTAATAAACCAATGTGTATACAAATAAAGTTGCCTTTACAAAATACACAAACATACCCAGCACACAAAAGCAGGGCTTTTGACTCTTCAAGTTTTTTTTTCTTAATAGTAGCTTTGTAAGGTCACATGTGGGTATTTCATTTGAGCTCATTATTATCTTGATCTCTTGTGTCAAGCTCAGTCTTAGATAGTTCTCAAGTAGAACTATAATTGCTAGACGAAATTGACAACAAATACTGAAGCATACTATTATAAATGAGTATCACAAGAAATAATATCTATCCTCCATGTGGAGAAACTTTGCAGCCATCACTTCTCACTCTATTGTTCATGGTCTGAGAAACATCATGCTTGGTAGAGCATCAACCTTGAACTTAATCAAGAGATAATTTTGGTTCATCTTGTCACTAAATTGTTTTAGGAGTTAATGTTTACATATGTCTCAGTCTGCTCATTTGTAAAGTAGCAGTAATTATTTTTCTATTGAGCAGTACTGGGTTTTGGTACAACTACCTGGAAAGTCAGAGGTTTGGACAATGAGATGACTGGTGCTTAAAAACCTTTTCTATGTGCGTTAATTTATTTCCAGTTCCTCACTCAGTGTCTGACAAGAAATATGTACTTCATGTTTAATAGGTATTGTTGTTACTCTTACTAGGATCTTTAATTACTAAGAATTACCAAGGTTAATTGTACTACTTGCTTTTTAAGTCATAGTTTTCTCATCTGAAATTTTGGATTAAGTTTGTTTAGAATGTGTCTCTGAATGAGCAACACAATTCACTTTTTAATTTCTAAAGTACTAGTCAAACATCAGGCTAGTGAAAATATGAATAACCATCAAAAGTCAAGCATTTGTAATTTTCTCCCCACCTCCTTTCTTATTCCATCTAAATCTTCCACACTTCTTACAGTGTGATATTTCTGAACTAGGAGTCTGGACACATCAGAATTTAAAAGCATCCAAGTTTTCCATTAGTTACCTGATAAAGCCCTGGCTTAGCATGGCATACCCAAAAGCCTTTGGCATCTTGCTATTTCTCTCTCCAGGCTTTTTTTTGACAACTCTGGGCCACACATTCAATATACCAGCAACAGGAAACTTATTTTTTTCCCTCCCAAATCTATTTCTTTGTGTATACTGATTTTCTCCATGGAATTCCGTTCCTTTTTGCTTCATTGACTACAAATATTTTAAGACAGCTCAAAAATTATTTCCTCATGGGTCTCTTTTCTGAGTAAAACATGCAGTTTGATGTCCAGCTTTTGGGTTCCCATAATGCCCTATACATGTCACTAACTTCGCACTTACACTATGGTACTGAACTTTCAGTGGCACTATCTCCGATTGCACTATGCGTTCTTTGAGGGAAGAGGCAGTTCCACATATTGCACAGGAACCCTACAAACATCCTAGGTGCTTTTAAAGGCACTTTATCTACATTATGACATGCAATTTTTACAATATCATGATAAAGCTATTTCACGTCTGACTCATTCCACTTAGCATATCTTTGTTCCATTTCTCATTAGTATCACCTCAAATTGTTCAAGTAAATTCTGGTTGTTTTCTTTAGTTCTGCCTACGGATGTGCTCTTTTACTATCCTGAACTAAATTTTATGAATACAGAAAGGTTGTACATATTTTTGAGGTACAAGTGATATTTTTATACAGCTATATAATGTATAATGATCAAATTTGTGTAACTGATGATTGTTGATACTTTCAAAACAGGATCACTCAAATATAAATGCAATATTTAATTTAAAGAATGAATTGACTAGCTTGGCAGTCAAAATTCTGCACAAGAATGCCATACCAGTTGATATTTTGTAAAGAATACATTTTCATTATTTTGCACATTAGTTCTAGACTAAGCAATTCTGGTGACCATATTCTTGAATTTTGGATAAAATGTAGTCACAAATCAGCTCACATTAGTGTATCTCTTTTGTTCTAACTCGAGATATTGTGCTGATTTTGTAATAGCACAGAGTAGAGTCAAATGCAACAGGGGTTTGGGAATCACAAAGAGTACAGAAAGACTTCAAGAAGTGATGATTCAAGCAAAGCGTAATGGTGACAGCTACGTTCAACATTTACCTGCCTTCTTAGAGATGCTCAATCTTTTGCCATATGATGTCCGGACACGTCTCTCTTTGTCCCACTTTTCAGATCTTGTCCCTTTCCATTTCAAGCTAAGCAACTTAAAAATGAAGTATCAAAATAAGTATGTACTCCATGCTCATAACTATGAGACCGGTATATCTAATTTAATAAAAAATTGAAATTGTTTTGAATATATTATAGCTACAGGTTAATATTGCTTAGAAACTGTACTTAAATGAGAACTTTAGAGGTAACTTTCAGTGATATCTTGTAAATAGCAAAAAGGGCTAAAGTCTGAAGTTTGTCTCTATCACTTAATCAGATTATTAAAAAAAAAATCCTACTTGTCAAAGGAAATGAAATTTAAATGTTTGATATTCTGGTAAATCCACTGCGAAGACCTAAGGTTTATTTTGGTCCCATCTCCATGTTGAGATAAATGATACTTGTGTGTTGCTAATAACGTCAATATTACACTGATTACTTGTAAACAGGGAATTATTAGCTGAACTATCTTGTGAAAGGCATACCCATAGTTATGTCAGAGAACTATACTTTAAATTAGCTACAATACAGAAGACATCTAACGTTATTCCTGCCTCAATGAATATTCTCAATGGCTGTTGGTTATCTGGTAAAGAAATTGCCTTTATATAGAAATCTTCCTCTCTCATCTTTTATTGTTATTACCTTTTAAAAAATATTTTTCTCTCCTCTCTTCATTATGAGTAAAATTATATGTCTGGACCTAAATCACAATTTTTAAAATTTACCATGTGAGTAATAGCCTACACAAAGAGTTGTTTTGAGAATTAAGTCAGAAGATGCAGGCAAAGTGCTTCCCATACTGTTCTGCAAAGGAAATGATAATTATTAAATTATTTCTCTACTAGTATATTGAATTGTACAGCTTTATATTGATTTGTAATCTTTATATATTAAAGATAGATCAATATTAAATTTGTAATTTTTTCTATATTAAAGATACTTATTAAATTAATTCCATATTAATTATATGTGTTTCATATATCTTATTTCAGTTTAATGTTTCTGTTTTCATGTCCTTGAGAGTTATTTAATCAACATGAATTCTTAATTCTGATATAGTAAAATATATTGATCTTTTTCTTAATTTTTGTGCCTTAAGAAATTTTTTTTTTCAGTCAGGGTCTCACTCTATTACCCAGGCTGGAGTGGAGTGCAGTGGCACTATCATGGCTACTGCAGGCTCGAGCTACAGGGCTTAGGCAATCCCTTTGCCTCAGTCTTCCTAGTAGCTGGGACTACAGGTGCCTTGCCACCACCCCCAACAAATTTGTTTTTAATTGTAAAGACGAGATCCCTCCCAGTTGCCCAGCCTGGTTTGGAACCACTGGCCTCAAGCAATCCACTCGCAGTCTCCCAAAGTGCTGGGATTACGGGCATGAGTCACCATGCCCTGCAATATTCTTCTTTATTAAAAAGTATTTTTCTAGCCGGGCTCGGTGGCTCGGTGAGTGGATTGCCCGAGCCCGCGGGTTCGAGACCCACCTGGGCAACGTGGCGAGACCTCATCTCTACAATAAATAAAAAAATCAGCCGGGTGTGGTAGCGTGCGCCTGTAATTCCGGCTACTGGGAAGGCTGAGGCGGGAGGATCGCCGGAGCCCAGCAGGTTGAGGCTGTGGTGGCTGGGAGCAGCCACTGCACTCCAGTCTGGGCGACGGAGTGAGACTCCAACTCAAAAAAAAAAAAAAAAAGTATTTTTCTATACCAATTTTATAAGTATATTCTTTAATATTATATTATAAAAGTAGAGGGTTTTTTTTACACATTTAAAGATTTAATTAATCTGATTTTTGTTAGAATGTGAGATAGAAGTCTAACTCCATATTTTTTTCCGTATGAATAGCCAATAGTTTTAGCACCAATTAATGAAAGCTACAAAAGTTTTCAAACTTCAATAATGCAAGTTGGGTCATAAAGCAAGTTTCCATCAATGTGTGGATTTCATTATGACACTTTTATTCTCTCTTAGTAGTTTATATTTTTATATTGCTGAATCAACATTGCACTGCTTTTATCCCAGCTTTATTATAAATCTTGATATTTGGTAAGGTAAATTTCCTAACTTAGGCTGTCTGTCTTGGATATCCTTGGCTATTTGTTACTCTATATAAATTTAAGATTTATATTGATTGTCATGTTTTTCCAAATCCACAAATAAGAAACTTTTATATATATTAAATGCCATTGCACGATATTCAGTTGGAGAGAGTTAGTATGATTAAAATATTGTCTACCATTATTTATAAGAATACTCAGGAGGCTGAGGTGGAAGAATCACCTGAGCCCAGGTGTTTGAGGCTACAGTGACCATGATCATGCTATTCTACTCCTGCCTTGCTTGAATATATACTAGGAGGGACTCCCCAAACAACCCTGAATTATGTTTTTGGAAGGTGATCCCCTTGTAATAGACTTCCCCATCTTGGTAAATATTCTAGGAACCCATTAGTAGTATACCAGCAAGTGTTGTGAAAGGCTGCATTCATCTTCAGTGAATGTCTTTGAAAATTCTTTCAGTGCATTTGCCCGTTTCATGAGGGGTGAGTTACAAGCACACCTGTCCACACCTCTCTGAGTGTTCAGCAGTTTTTGACCGAAAGTGGCATGATCCCTGTGTCCTATGCTTCCCCAATCTCCCCCCAGGTGATTTTGTTTTGTTTCCCTGAATCAAAAAATCCTCAAAGGGAAACATTTTGCCAATGTGGA
>CAUYQG010089676.1:0-26787 GCA_963574415.1 Tarsius wallacei
GCTATGATCATACCACTGCACTCCAGCCATAGCATCAGAGCAAGGCTTTCTCTTAAAAAGAGAGAGAGAGAGAGAGAGAGAGAGAGAGAGACAGGGTCTCACTCTGTAGCCCACACTGGAGAACAGTGGTGCTATTATAGCTCATTGAAGCCTCAAACTCCTGGGCTCAAGTGGTTCTCCTGTCTCAGCCTCCTGAGTAGCTGGTCTACAGGTACGCACCACCACACCCTTCTAATGCTTTTATTTTTTGTAGAGACAGGGTCTCACTATGTTTCCCAAGCTGGTCTTGAACTCCTGGCCTCAAGCAATTCTCCTACCTCAGCCTCCCAAAGTGCTGACAATATTCTTACTATTGCAACTTTTTAGAAGTTTGAAATTGTTTTAAAATAAAGAGTTAAAATAATAGCAAGGGATGAGTAAGAAGCCATCACTCTTAGAACAGGAATAAAGATGCCTGCTCCAGGCCCCTCCCCACAGAACAATGCTGCAATTGCTGTAGTGCCTGGGACAATCTGCTAATATTTCAAAGACAAGTGAGATAGGGATAAATGATCTGAGATTTCTTTTATCTCCATTTCATGGTTCTCTTTGCTAGGGTTCAAAGTCAGGGTCAAAGACTATTTCTGTTTAGACTGGCTAGCTGATCCTCTCAGCAGGGTGGGTAAGAACAAGAGAGTCTTACTCTAGTGAAGGGAATTTCTACTGGTTCCTCAAATGTCAGAAGCTGTAAAAATGAAGAGCTGGAGAAAGATACACACTCTACTGTCAGATGAAGCCTGGGATCTAGCTGGCTATGGCATACTGAATGTATGATAATTAGAATCAGTTTCTGACCACCAATTTCACTCCAAGTATCTACAAATAAGAAGCAGAAGTTTAAAAAGAGTACCATCTCTTTGTACAGCTGCACTGGCGAGATCGTATTCACAATATACAAATTCCACCCAGCCTCAGCTACAGGAGGTATTTTGATCTTAATACTGGTATCTTTTCTAGAACTAAAAGCAAAACAAAGGACAAGAATTTTTTAAGATAAGACATATTAAAAAATGATAAGCTTTAAATGGTAAATATTAGATATCATAAAATAACTATAAAATCATTGTCACTGAATATTTTCTTCACTGATTAGCTGTACAGTCTATTTTTATGCAATATGAGTTCACAATACTACATAGGCCTACCGCATTTAATATCCCATAACTACCATGTATTGATAAACCAGTTGCTTCCAATTCATTCCACAGGTATTCTCAAATGAGCAATAAGTTCAAAGAACAGGCAAGACTCATTCAAAGGGAAAGAGTGTTGGGTATGAAAGTCCCTGTGCCCAGGATCTCTCCTGCATTTAGCCTTCAAGAGTCCAGCATGGCTCTTTCCGCCATCTTGGAGGCCATGGAGGCCTGCTGGGAATAGGACTTCTAAGAGGTAACTATGTCTGGAAGGCTGTGGTCCAAAGCCATTTTTGCTGGCTATAAACAAGGTCTCTGGAACCAAAGGGAGCACACAGCTCTTCTCAAAATTGAAGGTGTTTATGCCCGAGATGAAACTGAATTCTACTTGGGCAAGAGATGTGCTTATGTATACAAATCAAAGGACAACACAGTGACTCCTGGCGGCATACCAAACAAAACCAGAGTAATCTGGGGAAAGGTAACTCAGGTCCATGGAAACAGTGGCATGGTTTGTGCCAAATTCCGAAGCAACCTTCCTGCTAAGGCCATTGGACACAGAATCCGTGTAATGCTGTACCCCTCAAGTATTTAAACTAATGGAAAGTAAATAAATAAAAGTGGATTTGTGTTCTTGGGAAAAATAAAAACAGGAGTCCAGCATGCCCCATGCCACAAATTTAAGCAGAAGCAACATGCAAAACATCCATGGCTATTGCTGGGTACATGCAGAGGACATATAATACTGTAAGTCTACTTAAAGCATTTGCCCATCTCTTGCTTTCACTATGTGATGCATTTTCTTTAGTATACAATCTTTTAAAATGTTTGATCAAATGGATTTTTCAAATAAATTAAAATTTAAATTACAATCATTTCTTAAAATACTATATTTTTAGAATGCCAAATGTGCAAGAATACAAACTGCTTTTTCTCTCATCAGAAAGCTCTTGGGATCAGTCACAGTCTCAAGCTACTCTATGTATACTTCAAGTGACCAGGTACCCAAGTCAACCTCTGATTCCTGTTGGTAGAACAAAGCACAGGCACAAACAATTTGAAAAAGTTAAAACTGTTGTTAAAACTAACCTATGCTGAGGCGGAAGGATTGCCTGAGTCCAGCAGGTCGAGGCTGCGGTGGCCGGGAGCGGCCACTGCACTCCAGTCTGGGCGACAGAGTGAGACTCTAACTCAAAAAAACCAAAAAAACAAAAAAACTAACCTATGTTAGGCCAGGTACAATGACTCACGCCTATAATCCCAGCTCTTGGGAGGTGGAGGCAAGCGGATTGCCTGAGCCCAGGGGTTTAAGGCTAGTCTGAGCAACATGGCGAGACCTCATCTCAACAATAAATTTAAAAATTAGCTGGGCATGGTGGGGCACGCCTGTAATTCCAGTTACTTGGGAGGCTGAGGCGGAAGAATGGCTTGAGCCCAGCAGTCGAGGCTGTGGTGGCCGTGAGTGTGCTATTACACGCCAGCCTGGGTGACCGAGTGAGACTCCAACTCAAACAAATAAATAAATAACCTATGTTGGACTTGAAATATACACATAGATTTCCTTCTTGATTAAATGTATTAGCTTGCATTCTCTACCACTAAGTTCACAGTATAAAAAACATCAAATAGAAACATTATCAGCCTGGAATTAGGCATTCTATTCTACATAATGGGAAAGCAGAAAACCTAAGAATTAACGAGAGAGTAACATAATCAAAATGCAATTTTATTTTAAGATAGATCAGCGCTTATCTACAGATCATTAAGGTAAGAAATGCATTATTAATTTCTTTTTCAATACCAGAAAATAATTTTGGGGTAAAAATTTAACTACTGAAAGGTCAAAGCAGATTATAAAAAGTCTTATGTTTGCATTAGCATTAAAGGCTCTGTTTTTCCCATCAATTTCACAGAAAAGCACATCCTTTAACTTATCTAAAATACTACTAATTTTTACTGAAACTATTTTATAACTAATTTTCTGCTAAAAGTTCCCAGGTCAATTACAAAGGACATTATAGAGTTTGTTAGAACTTTCTTTTCTTTCTCTGGAAAAAGAACACCATAGAAAAGTCACCTGGTTATTCCAAGTCTTGATTTTAAAAAAGATAAACTAAGACACACACAAAATATACCAATTACAATTAATTCCAGAAACTTTGGCAGGAATGCCTGGGGGTGGGGGTTGCTTACAGAAGCCTCTTGGGTGACTCTCTTCTCTCTGGAATGACCTCGGGGTCTGCCTTGGTCAAAAGTATGATGTGGTTTTTAAAGTGACAGATGGCTTTCAAGCCTATGAAAAGCTGTATCCTTAAAGCACAGACATCCATACTGACAGGTGGGCAAGTCTAGGAAAGGAAAAACCACAAATTTAACCAAGGAGTGAAGGTCCATGAACTTTAATCCTTAAAAACCAGTCTGTTTACTTGATAAAATCTCTTCTGTTCTTGCTACCCTCCCCCCAAAAACCAACCCAAATTCCTACTCTTAACAGAATGAAATTATCTAAGCCTATGTAATCAAGCACCTATTCTATAGCCACTACTCAGTCAACAAACTCAGTACCTATTGACTGAATAAATGCAGAAAGAGGACTCCATGGCTGCAGGAAATCCTGTTTGTGCCCTACAGAGTGTCTCCACAGACTGCCAAGGACAGCAGGTTGACAACCTGCCCCCCCTCCCCCAGGGAAACCCCCACTAACAGTGGGCTGGCTTGGGGTATGCCCGGATGGGGTTTCTAGGCAAAATGAGACACTATAAAAGGATATTCTGCTATACAGAGAATACATCAAATGGCTTTTTGTGGATGAGTATGTTGAGATGGCCCCTGACTATTAGCCCCTTGCAGTGCCCGAATGGCTGACAGCCTGGGGCACATTAGGTAAACTGATGGAGCCAGGCTTCTGCTCCTGTAAGGAACCATTAATCAAAGTAGTATGGAGACGAAAGACAATGGATGAGCTCCTTCCAGGAGCTCATAAAATGATGCTGCCAGGCCCCTGCCCTTTCGTTCATGCATAGTGTTTTGTATCTGCAGTCATCTTCCTTGTTACGTCCATCTGTATTTTCATTTCTAAGATTAATTAAGGTGGCTTGGCTAGCACTGAGGAGCCAGAGTCTCAGAGAAAAGAGAGACAAAGACAGCACTCGGACTCTAAAGTTGTGGAAGCTTTTTCAGACACCACAGCTCCAAAGCCCGAGTCAGCAGGTGCATTAAATGTGCACTGGCTCAGGAGGCATCTAGGACTTCAGAACTGGTGGACTTCAGAGGGGGCATGAGGTGTGATCATCACTGCCCTCCCTGCAGTTGCCCTTGAGGCTGCTGGTGGTAGTGCTCCTACCACCAGCAGCCTCAAGGGCAACCGCTCCCCACCATAGCCCACCTCTCCTCATCCGTCCATTTTTATCTTCCTTGTGCCTTCCCTCTCTGGCTTTATGAGACTCTGAGAAGACAAGGAATTATAAAATTTTTTCAAATGTAGACTGATCCTATTTTAGTCTACTATGTACCCCAAACTGTATCATCATCCCTATGTAATCCTATGTCTTTCTGAAGTTTCAAAAGGCAAGGTGGGGGTGAAAAGGGACAAAGAACAGAAGTTCTGTTCTGTTTTGCTTTAATCTGTTACTTTTCCCATTTTTACAAGCAAAATAACCCTGATCTTTAAGATTATCTCTTAAAAAACCTATATGTGTATCTTATAGACACAAAGGATAGGAAATCTGTGATTCTGGTTTCCCAAGAGGCTGAAGGCAGGTAGAAAGCCTGGTCAGCAACAGAAAACTACAGGCAGGCCATGGGGAAAAAAAAAGAGTCACCGGGGACTCAGAGACCATGCTTTCCATAAGACACGATCATATAACACAATCTGGGCAACAGTGACCATGGGAGAGCACCTTGGTCACATGAGGTCATATATAGGGACTGCCTTGCTAACTTAACCATCATCACTGAAGGCTTACTTTTCCAGGAAAAGGTATTCCAGGTTCTAAGTAGACATAAAGCAACTTTTGAAATACAGGGCATCATTATTTGGGGGCTTCTTGCAGCATGTATATTCATAAAAATTATCCATTCAAATAGCTTCTACTTTAGAAGTAAAATAGCACAGGCAAATATTATACAATGATCAGTATATTTCTGAGAACAGAATTCATGATCAGGAAATACAAAATTTCATGATAAAAATACCTACATTTATTTTGTGGTCAAGGGCTTTTCAGAGACTAAGCACATTACTTCTCAAAAAATGATCAAAATCTCATTTTTGCTACAACCTGTTGGAGGGTTGTAAAATGACAAGATAATTACAGGCATATCTGATAATAGTATAAATCAATCATTTGAATGCATTTTATTCCATTTTGTGCTCTTAAGTACATTGATTTCTGTACTGTTTTGTTACTAGCCCTGTATAATTGTCACCAATATTTCCATTAAAAAATAAAACATATACTATGTTTTATATACTAAATTTATTTTATATACTATATAGTATACTACAGTCATGAACTGCTCTCTAAGTTTACACTACACATACTCTTTACCAATCTTTAAAAACTGTACACTATGCTGGGTGCGATGGCTCACACCTATAATCTCAGCACTTTGAGAGGACGAGGTAAGAAGACTGCCTGAGCTCATGGGTTCGAGACCAGCCTAGACAACTTGGCAAGACCTCATCTCTACAATAAATTTAAAAAAAAAAATTAGCCGGGCATAGTGGCACATGCCTGTAGTTCCAGCTACTTGGAAGGCTGAGGCGGAAGGATCACCTGAGCCCAGCAGGTCGAGGCTGCGGTGGCTGTGAGTGTGCCACTGCCCTCCAGCCTGGGCAACAGAGTGAGACTCCAACTTAAACAAACAAACAAACAAAACTATGCACTAAACCAATTCTGAGTAAATGTTTTCAAAGCAATCTTAAAAACTGTCAACTAAACCATGAGTAACAAAATGTTTGCTATTTTACACCCAAAAGCTCTAACTCAATACGTAAGACCACCTTAAGACCTTTAGTCCTTGCCAAGCTTAGGCCTGAGAGCAAATGGGCAAGCTTTGTGTGTTCCTTTCTGACCTTGGGGTTTCACTGTCTTTACATTCCAGTCCTTACCTTCAGCGTGGTGTCCATGTACAGGTCCTCCTCACGAGCCACTGCTGCACTGCACCGCACCGTGAAACACTGCAGGTTGTTACTGAGGAGGAGGAGGGAAGCCACTGAGCAAAGTGAGGCCAAGAACCAACATGCCCACAGTAGAGGGTTTCACAGGCAAACATAGCAATGGCCAGGGTGGGAGAAGACTCAAGTATTTGTCAAATGCTGTCAAGTTAAACCACTTCTCAATAAGGAAAGTGCCTCAGAATCCCAATTGTGTGTTTTAAAAATGTATAACTGGTCTCCACCTCACCGCTACTAATTCAGAATATCTAGGGGCTGATTTTAGACATATAAATTTCTAAAAAGCTCCATATATGGTTCTGATGTACACCCCTAGTTGAGACCTATGGATCTGGGTCAATGTCTTCATTTTACAGACAAAATGATGCCCCCAGTTTCTGTCCAAGGGATAGATGGGTGACTATCAAAGTCAATATTAAAATCTATTTCCCGACTGTTGTTCCACCACAGGATGAAATTCATCTTGGATTATGCTGGGGAACACACTTAGGCAAACACACATCCAAGGAAAGGAATCTTCAGAATTATCTACTCTAGCAGCTTGTTTTAAAAATTTGAGCATGGATGGTTCATGACTAGTCCAAACCCTCTCTGGAGAGTAAAGCCAATCAGATCTTTCTCAGCTGGGTGTAGTAGCTCATGCCTATAATCCTGGTAATTTGGGAGACTGAGGCAAGAGGATAGCTTGAGCAGTTTTTTGGTTTTTTTTTTTTTTTTTGAGTTGGAGTCTCACTCTGTCACTCAGTGCAGTAGCACACTGCTCATGGCCACCACAGCATCGACCTGCTGGGTTCAGGCAATCCTTCTGCCTCAGCCTTCCAAGTAGCTGGAACTACAGGCATATGCCACCATGCCCAGCTAATTTTTTTTTTTTAATTTATTGTAGAGATGAGGTCTCACCAAATTGCCCAGGCTGGTCTCGAACCCATGGGCTCAGGTAATCCTCTCACCTCAGCCTCCCAAAGTGCTGGGATTATAGGCATCAGCCACTGCACCTGGCGGAGCAGGAGTTGGAGACCAGCCAGAGCAACACAGGGAGACCTTGTCTCTCCAATAAACAAACAAACAAATAAATAAATAAGCTGGGCATAGTGGTGTGCTCCTGTAGTCACAGCTACTCGGAAGGTTGAGGCAGGAGGATCCCTTGAGACCAGGAGCTGGAGGCTACAGTGGGCTATGATTTTACCACTGCACTCCTGCCTAGTTGACAAGAGTAAGACTCTGCCTCAGGCAAAAAAAAAAAAATCTTTCTCTCTCCCCTCTTGCTTACTAAGCAAGACTTTCACCAGAGTTTTGTTCTTCAACAACTTTTCCACATGCTCACTACTTTGATAATCAGCTTTTTTTTTTTTTTGATGGTAATAAAACTTCTAAGCTTTTATCTCTACCCTAATCTACAATTCTGTGTCCAAAAGCCTACTTAGTACATTCCCTCTTGTTAGTCCATAAGCATCTCAAATGCAAGTGTCTAAACCAAACCTCTCTTTTAGCTCCCATCACACCAGCCCCCATTCTTCCATAAATATAGGCTCAAAATGCTGATGGGATGTTACATGGCCTCTCCAACCCCATTACCCCATCAGACACCAAGTCTTGTAACTCCCACGGAAGCCTCTCCCATCCACTCTCCTTTCGCTACTGTTACCCAGCCCAAATACAGCACCTTAATATCCTTGCCTGAACCACGCCAGTAGTTTCTCTATGTTCAATCCACCTTCCGCAACAGCGACCATTAATTTTCCTAAAGCAATGCTTTGATCACATCACTTTCTCTGGTCAAAACCTTAAACAATTTTAGTTTAATTTCCAAAGCCCTGAGCTACCTCTCAAGCATTATTCTCACCACTTCTCTACTTTTCAGCTTCTTCGTATTTAAAGAACATCACTACACAATGCTTTGGAAATTGGGACGACAAGCTACCTCCACACTGTTCATTTAAGATACACAGTCCCAACAGCAGTGTTTCTCCGTGTATCAGAAGTCAGGAACAGAGGAGAGCACAACCAGAAAGAATGGGTATCAGAATCTACAGGTGGGTTCTGTGCAGACTGAAATATACTCCAGCACTAGCTGGTTAGTCTGATAGCACTCAGTTGGGGAAAGAAAACTATCACTGTCCTGTGTAATTCATTATTGGATGTTCCTGAAAAACTGGATACAGTCATTGTTTACAGTCTTCTCTCTATATACAATGCGCACCTCTTCCAATCTCCATCCATCTAGCTAGCTGCAGGCTTCACTTCAAACACAGTCAACCTGTCTACAACTTCCCCACATGACTCAACCAGAAGTGATTTCTCTCCACCCAGCGTCTATGACACTTTCATGAAGTCTCTGCTCCTTGTATGTGTTTCTAGCCTTCTTTTATATTGTTGCTTTAGAAAACAGTTGGTGTGCCTTATTCACAGTTGCGTGCTCAGAGGGCACAAGGCAGTCACTTGAATATCATCTAAGCTCAAGAAACAGAAACAGAACCAAAAGCATCACTTACTGCTGGGATAAAAGGAAATGAAATAAAACTCCTGCTTAGAAACCAAGCTTACATGCCAGCATACTAGGGTAAGGAGACTCAGAAGACAGCTGCCACTAATCAGCACATGACTTTGGCCACCTCTCTGTGACTATTTCCCCATCTGTACTAATCAGGGAATAGAATCAGATCATCCCTCTGGTCCCCTCACAGTTCTAAACCATTACGAAGTAACTCAGTTCATACTGAAAAAAACATAGCAGTGGTGAGAAAATGATTTAGGACATAGAAAAAGAAATTTTTTTTGAGTTGAGGTCTCTGTCACCCACGCTGAAATGTAGTGGCACCATCACGGCTCACTGCAGCCTCGACCTCCTGGGCTCAGGCAATCTTTCTGCCTCAGCTGACTTTTTAAAATTTTTTTCTGGTTGTAGAGATGAGGTCTCATTATGTTGCCTAGGCTGGTCTCAAACTCCTGGGTTCAAGCAAGCCTCTTACCTCAGCATCCCAAAGGGCTGAGATTACAGATATGAGCCACTGCAACTGGCCCAAAAAAAAGAAATTTAAAGAGATTCTCTGATTGGGCCCACTGACTTTCCATTAGAATTCCCTATGAAAACCTTTCTAGCCAGGCGTGGTGACTCACATCTGTAATCCCAGCACTTTGGAAGGCAGAGGCGAGAGGATTACCTGAGTCCAGGGGGGTTCAAGACCAACCAGGGAACTTGGTAAGACCTCGTCTCTACAATAAATCAAAAAATTAGCCAGGTGTGGTGGCACACACCTATAGTTCCAGCTACTTGGGAGGCTGAGGCAGAAGGATTGCCTGAACCCAGCAAGTCGAGGCTACAGTGGCTGTGAGCATGCCACTGCACTCCAGCCTGGGCAACAGTGAGACTTTGACTTAAAAAAAAAGAAAACTTTCCTTTTTGAAAAACCTTACACTTTCTTACAAGGATCCCCATCCAGTCTAATGAAACAGAACAAAGATATAACCAGAGTCTAAATCTTTGACATTGATAGGGTAGGTATAGGCCACCAAAGACAGACCTAAAAAGGCAGATATAATTCATGCATATAATCCCCCTCACTAGTTCACACAATTCTCAGTTAAAGATTTAAGCAGCACCTCAAAAATGTACAGAAAAACAAATGACTCAAAGGCCAGCAAGTGCCACTGTAACAGTACCTTGTAATGACGTGTAAAAATTGTGGTGTGAGCACCGCCTGCTGAGACCTCTCGGGATACTGGTAGACTGACATCAACTCAACAGATTTGACAACCATGTAGAGATAGCCCACATGAGGCAGGGAGAAAAAACAAAAGAGACTCAGCAACTCTTTTTCCTGGGACAGTTTATTTTCATCAGAAGTAAGAGAACCTGCATCCAAAAAATCAAAGAAACAAATACCATGCAACTAGTTAATAGAAGGAAGGAATCGATATCTTACAAACTGTATCAGTGAATAACCAAAGAGCTGCTAAGGGGAAGCTGCTCTTCATAGAAGAATGCTGGTAAGATATAAAAAAAAGAGCATTATAATTAGAACATCATCATTTTGCAACTTCTAGTAAATTAACACATCTATGTAATGATCATCAATGGCGATCAACATCACAAAAAGAGCTCACCAGATACCACAAGCCTTCCAGCAGAGCTCAAAACCACTTGTGTTCCAAAAAAGTCATCATCTCATCATATGATCAAGCCCGATCTAGACCAGCACTGTCAACAGAAATGTAATTTGAGCCACATCTGTAATTTAAAGTTCTCTAGTAATCACATTTTAAAAATGAAAAAGAAGCCAGGCACAGTGGCTCATGCCTGTATCAGCACTTGTTGAGGTGGGAGGACTGCTTGAACCCAGGAGTTCAAGAACAGCCTGGGCAACATAGCGAGACCTTGTCTCTACCAAAAAAAAATGAGCCAGGCATGGTGGCGCATGCCTGTAGTCCCAGCTACACAGGAGGCTGAGACAAAAGGATCACCTGAGCCCAAGAGGTCAAGGTTGCAGTGAGCCATGATTATGTCACTGCACTCCAGCATGGGAAAAGGAGTAAGATCCTAGTTTTTTTTGTTTTTAACGGGTGACATTTTAAATATGTGTATTAGCCCAATATATAAATAAATAAATGAAATATTATATATCTTTTGTACTAAGTCTTCAAAATCTAGCATAATTTTATAGTTTTGACATATCTCAATTTACACTAGTAATATTTTAATTGTTCAATAGCAACATGTGGCTAACACGCACCATACAGGCCAGCTTAAATTTAGGCCAACTATCAACCCACATGGAAATACAGTGGATACAGACACATGATAAATGACACTGTAAGGATTCAGTTAGCAAAATTCAGATTGTGGGAAGTTTTGCATTAAAGAGTCTAATTTTTTGCTAAATAAACTGCAAAGAAAAAAGAGAAGAACCTATATATTAAAAGAGACTTGGCCAGGCTCGGTGGCTCAGCCTGTAATCCTGGCACTTTGGGAGGCCGAGGCAGGTAGACTGCCTCTGCCCGCGGGTTCGAGACCAGCCCAGGAAAATTGGCGAGATCTCGTCTCTACAATTTAAAAAAAAAAATTAGCCAGGTGTGGTAGCGTGTGCCTGTAGTTCCAGCTACTTGGAAGGCTGAGGCAGAAGGATCGCTGGAGCCCAGCAGGTCGACGTTGGGGTGGCTATGAGTATGTCACTGTACTCTAGCCTGGGCAACAGAATGAGACTCCAACTAAAAAAAAAAAGAGAGACTTATAAGACATAGCCACCAACTGCAATATATGAACCTTATTTGGAATCTGGCTCAAACATATGAACTGTAGAAAAAATTTTTTAGTCAATCAGGGAAATGTGAACACCGACTGGATATTTGATGATATCAAGAAATTTTTTTTTTAAATGTGAAATAGTCTTTTGTGGCCAAACATAATGGCTCATACCTGTAATCCCAGCATTCTGAGAGGTCAAGGTGGGGAAACTGCTTGAGCCCAGAAGTTTGAGACCAGCCTGGGCAACATAGCAAGACTTTGTCTCTTTTAAAAAAAAAAAAAAAAGAAAAATTAGCCGGATGTGGTGGCAGGTACCTGTAGTCTCCAGCTACAGAGGAAGTTAAGGCAGAAGAATCACCTGTATCCATGGTGTCAAGGCTGCGGTGAGCTGTGACCATGCCACTAAATTCCAGCCTGGACAAAAGAATAAGACCCCAACTCAAAAAAAAAAAGTGAAATACTATTTTGGGTTTACTTAAGTAAAACAATTCTTTTTGGTTGGGCACAGTGGTTCACACTTATAATCCCAGCACTTTGGGAGGCTGAGGTAAGAGGACTGCCTGAGCCCACGGGTTTGAGACCAGCCTGTGCAATTTGGCGAGCCCTCATCTCTACATAAACCAAAAAAATTAGCCAAGCTTGGTGGTGTGTGCCTGTAGTTCCAGCTACTTAGAAGACTGAGGCAGGAGGATCGTCTGAGCCCAGCAGGTCAAGGCTGAAGTAGCCGGTAGTGTGCCACTACACTCCAGCCTGGGTGACACAGTGAGAATTCAAGTAAAAAAAAAAAGAACCCTTTTCTTTTAGAGACATATGGTGAGAGATCTACATATGGAAAGGTATTAACTCTGGACTTTGCATCAAAATAACTTTATATGGAGCAGGGGATGGATATGAACCAACACCACTGAAGTTGTGTGATGGGTACATGAGGGTTCATTATACTATTTTCTACCTATGTGTGTTTGAAATTTTTCATAACTGAAGTTTTTCAAAAAGTACTCCTCTGATTGACAACCTTCAAGGACACCCATTAATGTCAATTCTCTCTCCATGTTTGGCTCAAAGTCAGTTTTTTCTACTTTTTTTTTTTTACACATTGGTGTTCTAGCCAAGCAGAAATGCTCATTAAACTCTAAACACTCGTGGTAATTTAATACCTTGCACATCCTAGTCCCCTTAGGTAACATCTTACCAAAATCTCTATCTTCTAAAACTTCTAGCCGGGCTCGGTGGCTCAGCCTGTAATCCCGTGCCCTGGGAGGCTGAGGTGGGTGGATTGCCTGAGCCCGCGGGTTCGAGACCTGCCTGGGCAGGCGAAACCTCATCTCTACAATAAATCAAAAAAAATTAGCCGGGCGTGGTAGCACACGCCTGTAGTTCCAGCTACTCGGAAGGCTGAGGTGGAAGGATCACCGGAGCCCAGCAGGTCGAGGCTGCGGTGGCCGGAAGCGGCCACTGCACTCCAGTCTGGGCGACGGAGTAAGACGCCAACTCAAAAAAAAAAAAAAGAAAATAATTTTTGCATTATCACAAACTTGCCATTGGCTTCTTAAATGAACATGAATGAAATTCAATCCTTCACTATACAAATCCACATCAAAGAGCACTTATTGAGCACTTACTGTGTGCAAGAGGGGGTACTCTATGGGCTGACAGGAGGGAGGAGGGTTTATATTTACCTTAATCTTAAGGATTTTTGGCATAAAACCAGCCATCGTAGTTCAGCTGGGATCACTCACAGAACATTCTAGAACATCTGAGTGGGTTTGACAGAGGTGACAGGACATGAATAAGAAGAAGGGAAGAGAATGTCTAAAGGAACAAATAGGAAGGGGAGTGGTGTGAAAAGAAGAGAGGACAGACCCGCAGGCTGGATGTCCCCTGACACGCAATGACACTGATGATATGGGCAGGGGCAGGGTGAAGGGTGACAAGTTCTGAATCCCACACGGAAGGGCTCAGATTCCTTATCAGAAGCAAACACAAGCCATTCTGGGCTCAAAGCAGCTGTGAGTAAACCAGGAGGGAAGAAGCCACTCTAGCAGCTACAGACTAACCCCAGAGGGGCTGGAAAGGCCACCAGGATGGCACCTTTAACCCTTTATACTGGCAAGGCACCTGTCAATCAGAAGGCTGACTGGTGCCCTAAAACACAAAGAGCATTTCATTTCTTCTCCTGTGGCGTCTTATTACATCAAAAGGATATAACAGGACGGGGCTTGGAAACCACACTACTACAATAAGACTGAAACTGCCACTGGACTTTGGACTTGGTAAGATTTTGCTTATGCCTCATTTCCATCGTAGCCCAGTGCTGCACATTACTGTCACTGTTTAAGTTAGTGCAGATGAAAAGGATTCAAAGGCACAAGCCACTTTTTTCCAATAAGGTCAACAACAAATGACTAGCCTAGAAAAGAATTATAGCCTCACATCCCTGCTGCAGACCAGAGACCAGGGCTAGAAAGGCGCCAGTCAAGTGGAAGCGATATTGTTTCAAAAATGAAAAATAATTTCAACAATAACTTTAAAATTAGATGACTTACTGGAAGACTCATTATAAACTCCTATTTAGCAATCAGTCAGTTTTGTACATAGAATTAGTTAGTAATCATTTGAACACTTTCAGAATTATCAGTTTGACCTATTCTGGTATAATCTTGGCATATGTGTTAACATTTACAACTCAGCTATAAAAATCCATTAAATAAGCACTTTAAATTTGACTCAGCAAGGCTAATTAAATAATCATCAGTTCCAACTACAGTTTTGATATAATAGTGAAAATGTGATATTTTAAAATCATAACTGACCTAATCCATATTGCGCTAACATTTATTAAGCACATTCTGCATGCCAGGCAGTTGGAAACAATAATGTTAATTTAATCTTCCCAGTAACCATAGGGGGTAGGTGCCACAACTATCTTCATATATAAAAGACACTGAGGTGCAGAGAGATTAAGTAACGTGCCCCAGGTCAAAGAGCCAACAAATGGGGGAGTCAGGGTTTCAGCTCAGGCTGTCAGGCTCCAGAGCCAGTCTGAACTGCTAAATAAAGGCCTACTAAGTGCCAGGCCCAGCAACAGGGTCTTTATGGGCACTAACTCATATTTAATCATCCCATCAGTGCTCGGCAAGATGGCTCCAACAGCTTCCACTTTCCACATGAGAAACTTAGGGTTCTGAGGGGCATGAACAGCCAAAGTTAGGATGTGAACCCAGGTCTCCTTGAATCGAAACCGCCCCCCAATCCATCACAGCCAGGCTCTGACCAAAGGCTGGAAGCCAGGACGCACTCACTTTCCGCCAGGCTGCGTAACTGTGGACTGGATTTTCGCTTCAGTCCCTGTGTTTCTCAGAGACACTTGAACTCCTGCAGGACCCAGGGGCTGCCCTTTGCTGAGGACCTGCCATGGAGAAAAAGTTTAGGCCCCGTCAGGCAGCAAAGCACCCTTCTGGTAAAGCACTGTCAATCCTGCTCATGCCACCAAGTAGAGGCTGGTTCAAGCACCCTGTTGAAAAGATGATATAAATCATGGATACAAGGCCAGGCACATGGTTCACGCCTGTAATCCCAGCACTTTGGAAGGAGGAAGCGAGAGGATTGCCTGAGCCCAGAGGTTCGAGACCAGCCTGGCCAACTTGGCAAGACCTCATCTCTACAATTAAAAAAAAAAAAAAGCCAGGCTTGGTGGCATGTGCCTATGGTTCGAGCTATTAGGAAGGTGGAGACGGAAGGATCACCTGAGCCAAGCAGGTTGAGGCTGTGGTGGCCGTGATTGTGCTACTGCACACTCCACTCTTTCTGGGAGAAGGAGTGAGACTCCAACTCAAAAAAAAAGAAAAAAATCATGGATACCCTTCCCGGGGGTGGGATGGGAAAAGAAACAGGAACAGTAAAATAATACTCTGTTTCACTGAACCTAAGATGTCATCAGTTAAAGATGTACCATTATTTTATAAACCTCTGAGAAAGAAAAAAATACCTAAGATCCCCATCTCTAATAAGAAACCCACACATACAGCTGGAACCAAAGGGCCTTACCCTCAACACAGAGGTAAAAAAAGAAGTCAACCATGAAGAAAAGGACAGCAAGGAAATCTGTACAACTCAACCTTGGCACAGGATGGATGCAGGAATGAAATTATCCCCCAAGGACCTGAACTACCGCTCAACCATTAGCGCTCTCAATTCCCACTACCAAGGTAGGCCCAAACCATCAAAAGAATGTAAATACTGAGAATACTCCCAGGTGAGCAGCAGAAGCAGTGGCAAACCCTCTCTGGAAGAAGCCAACTTAGTTCACCCACAGGGCTGACAGGGTACCACACATCTAGGAAGCATGCTCGTCCAACTCTGGCATAAACGCTGCCAGACTCTACTCTGCGGGGCGAGGGGACGCCCAGCAGCCTAAATCTGACTCCTAAGAACCCCTGTCATGTTCTACACAGAGTGGAGAGTGCCCAGGCTCTCCTCAAGTTCCCCTATGGGCCCCATGGGATCAAAGCACTCAGGTTAAAACATCCAGCTTTTTCTAAAGGTTAAGAGAAGACAGTGTATATTACAGAGCAAACGTGAAAAACAAAGCTCCAAAGCCAAACCTTTCCGTTCACAGAGAACCCCGTGAACACAAAGTTGATGTCCCCGCCCTTGGTGCAGATGTCGTTGACACCATCCACATACAGCTCCACGGTTGTTGGCTCTGAGAATGAGGGGAAAGGAAGGAGACGGGACAGAAAAGGGCAAGCTGAGTTCTGGTCCATGAAACGGCCCGAGTAAAGCATATCGCACTGTTTTGTGTTTACTTATTTATTTTTGGACATTTAATACTCGCATGTGACTCAAAATCCAAAGGTACAAAAAGTAATGCAGGGAAAAGTCTCCCTCGCTTCTATCCCCCCAGTCACCTGGCTTCCTGCCCCAGAGGGCACAAGTGCTTAGAGTATAAAATAATTCTAAAACAGTCTTGCAGCCAAATTATGTCTCAGACTCCAACTGAAAATTCAGTGAAACCAAGTAATTTTATTTACTGATGCTCACCACAGACCAGGCATTGAGCTGAGTGCACTAAATTCTCACAATTGTCTTAAGAGGTAGGTCTGCAATTTATTGATGCACAAACAGAGGCACCGAAAACTTAAAGGATCTCCCAAGTTCAGAGCTTGTAAGTGACAGAGCCCGATTTGACCTTAAAAGTCTGGCTCCAGATCTGTCCCCTGACCAACTACGTGAGTTCCCTTACGTTAAACCACAGATGGTGATACCACAGGAGCCTGGTGGGCATGAAGTGAGCAGCCCAAGCAGGGGCCATGGCAAATTGCACGGGGGCACTGCCACTCAACTCTGCCAACTGGTGCTGTGTGACCCAGTGTTGCAGAGATAAGGGAAATCTGGATTTTTATATACCATCCCCTCATTTTTCAGTATCATCAATTAACTGGTTTTTTTTAAACTGACAAGCACATTGTAATAGGGGTTAAAGTTGACTTTGTTGGTTTTGGTTTTTTTAAAGTACTCAAGTCTTATAAAGTTGAGAGTTTCTAAAACGTTAAGAAGAACATGAAGTAATGAGCAGAGAAGAAAATGAAAAAAAAAACAACCAAAAGATTTTCAGGTAAAATGAAGAATACACACGTGTGTGCGTGCACACACACACACACACACACACACACACACACATACACACAGAAGATTCCATTAAAAAGCAGGCAAAAGATTTGAACATGTGTCTCATAAAAGAGGCTATCCAATCAACTAAAGATAAGAAAAAGCATTCAACTTCATTGGCTATCAGAAAAATGTAGATCAAGACCAAATGAGATACCACACCCCCTACAGAATGGCTGAAACGAAAAACCACACCAAAGGCTGAGCGTGGTGGCTCATGCCTATAATCTCAACACTCTGGGAGGCTGAGGCAGGATGACTGCTTGAGTCCAGGAGTTCAAGACCAGCCTGGGCAACATGGTGAGACCTCGGATCTACAAAAAATAGAAAAATTAGCCAGGTGTGATGGTACGTGCCTATAGTCTCAGCTACTCAGGAGGCTGAGGCAGAAGGACTGCCTGAGCCCAGGAGGTCAAGGCTGCAGTGAGCAGTGATCATGTCTGGGCAAGAAAGTGAGACACAACTCAGAAAAAAAAAAAAAAAAAGGAAAGAAAGGAAGAAACACCGTACCAAGTATTGGTGAAGATGTAGAGTAACTAGAACTTTTACACACTGCTGGCATAACACAAGTTGGTTGACCCACTTTGGATGTTTAGAAATATCTACTAATAAAGCTCAGCACATGTAGATTCTACTGCCCAGCAATTTCACTCCTGGTATATACTCAACAAAAATGCAAGTATGTGTGTACCAAAAAATATGTGTAAGAATGTACACAGGAGTACTATCCTTTGTGGTCAAAATCAGGAAGAAGCCCAAATGTCCACCAACAGTAAGATATGACCGGGCACAGTGGCTTACACCTGTAATCCCAGTACTTTGGGAGTCAGATGCAAGAAGACAGCCTGAACTCAGGGTTGGAGACCAGCCCAGGCAACTTGGCGAGATCACGTCTATACAATAAATCAAAAACTTAGCTGGGCATGGTGGCACATGCCTGTAGTTCCAACTACTTAGAAGGCTGAGGCAGAAGGATCTCCTGAGCCCAGCAGGTCGAGGCTGTGGTGGCCATGAGCATGCCACTGCACTCTAGCCTGGACGACAGAATGAGAATCCAACTCAAAAAAAAAAGAAAACAGTAAGGTACATCTTACATTCATCATCCTATTTTGTTCACTTTATAATTCATTTTATATTCATACAACAGAATTCTGTACAGCAAAGAGAAAGAAAGAGAGCCACACATAATACACACGAATCTCACAATGACGAGAGAAATAAACCAGAAACAAAAAGGTACACTGTGTGATTTTAACCATATAAAGTTCAAAACAGACGAAATAAACCCCTAATTTTAGCAGATCAGGTTGCTGGTCACCAAGGAATGAGGCAGGATGGCCAATGAGTGTCCATGGTGGGGCACTTCTGGGTGCTGGCAAAGTTCTACCTCATCATCTGGGTGGTGGCTGCATGTGTATGCTCACTATGAAAAGTTATCAAGTGACACTCTCATGCTCAGTGCACTCTTCTGAAAGTATTCAACTCAAAAAGCCAGTCAAAGAAAAAGTACCACCAGGAGGGAGGGGCTCAAAAAAAACACTCCCATAGACCACCAATTTGGAACCGCTGCTCTAACCACTGCTTGGCCTGGAGTCCCCTCCAGCCTTCCAGAATGTACCAGCCAGGTGCCACCCCGACTGCAAACTGAGAAAGAGCAGCTCTCACAGAACCAAATTCACTATTGGCTGCCAGGGCTTCACTTTGCCCTTCACGGTGGCAAGGATTAAATTCTTCCTTGTTTAATGCACAAGCAGTCTGATATGAACTGTAGCCCCCACCACTCTGCCTGGGCTCACCCATGCCCATGCTCCCAAAACATCAAGAGTCCCCTCTTCAAAAACATCAGTCATATGAAACAGACCCTCTTCTGATCTCAACCCGTTCCTAACTCTCCAACTATGCTAGAAGGCAGTTACATCAGGAAAGTTTTGAGCTTTTTTGTTTGTATATGTGTAAAAGGGCTGCTTTTAAGTATTGAGTGGTTGCTAGTCATGTGTCATGCACTTTACATTGACCCATTCATCCTCCAGGTACCCTGTGGGGCAAGGACTGTAAATACCCTGACTCCTGGTGAGGCTGACACAGGGAAAGTAACTTACCCAAGGTGTCATGTAACTGGTGAGGTCCAAGGTGGACAGATCTTCTAATTTCTTAAGAGACGTAGATCTGGGTTTTTATATTAAATCTCATGTTTAAATGTTGTGATTAAAATTAAAAAACAAGGAAAACTGAAGGGGCTAAAAAAGAAGCCCTTCTCTCCTGATTTTTATACTGCTTACTGCCACGTAGTGAGTGAAACTGCAAAAGAAGAGTTCGCAAAGTGGTGCAAGAAAAGATGCCTATTCTAAAAAGAAGCCAGAAAGCCTTAAGGTAGATTAAGGTAATCCAAACCACTCCACAGTGGCAAGGGAGAAAAATACACACAAACCCTCTTCCACACTAGAAATGATCCCTAACACTTTAATAGTCTAGGCACTCTGCCCATCTAAACTAATATTCAATATATAACCCAGTCCCTTACAACAGCAATCCTCATCAGGGACCCATTTCATGGAAGAGAATTTTTCCATGGACCGGGGGAGGAGTGGGCTGGGATAATTCAAGTGCATAACAATTATTATACACTTTATTTCTACTATTATTACATTGTAATAGATAATGAAATAAATATACAACTCATCATAAAAAAGAGACGCGGATGGAAGTGGTAAATAAAAAAAAAGGGCAGGCCACGCACAAACTAAAACAAGCGTTGGATTCTGATTTAAAGTCTGCCACAAGATGCAACTGTACAACTGAGATGATAGGGTTTTGATAAAAGTCTGCAATCAACTGATGCATTATGGTCTCTGCGCAGTCAAACCTCACTGCTAATGTTGGTCTGTATTTGAAGCCTCCCCCCATCTCTGGCATCACTGCCTCAGCTCCACCTCAGATCATCAGGCATTAGATTCTCATAAGGAGTGTGCAACCTAGATCCCTCTCCTGTGCAGCTCACAATAGGGTTCCTGCTCCTATGAGAATCTAATGCTGCTGCTGATCTGACAGGAAGCAGAGTTCAGGTGGTAATGCGAGGAATGGGAAGCAGCTGTAAACAGATGAAGCTTCACTAGCTCGCCTACCGCTCACCTCCTGCTGTGTGATGCGGTTCCTAACAGGCCATGAACTGATACCAGTCCATGGCCTGGGGGCTGGGGACCCCTGCCTTACAAAGTAGATATGGTTATTCAATTCACTCACCAAAACTCCACCCTAGGGGAGGCTCAATCTTCAGAAGGAAATCCCCCTAAAAGGAAAAAAGAAAATGAAGTGTCAAGGAGTGGAAACTGATGACCCTGGTTTAATTTAGCTTAGTGCTATCATTTAATCTAAAATTCTTATGCCTAAAATGAAATTCTAAGAGTAAGCAGTGTTCTTCTAAATAGCAGTGAGCTGCCTGACTCTCTTCAGATGCTACAAGTTGAAGCTGGACACCAGGAGTTTCCATCTGAAGACAGTGCTGGAGCCTACTTGTATTCAAACATACTACTAAGCAAGTCTCCCATTAATGCGCATGCAAGTGTTAGCCTTCATCTTTGGAAACTGAAGTCACTTCTTAAAAACAAATTTTCTCATCAGTCCTAGTTTCTTGATACTAATACTGTTAAAAGATACTTAAGTAGAGATTTCAATACCCAGCTAGTCCACTTTAGAAATCAACACTAAGCCTTCTGCATAAAAACATAAGTTCAGCCGGGCTCGGTGGCTCAGCCTGTAATCCCGCGCTTTGGGAGGCTGAGGTGAGTAGATTGCCTGAGCCCGCGGGTTCGAGACCCGCCCGGGCAACTTGGCAAGACCTCATCTCTACAATAAATCAAAAACAAATTAGCTGGGCGTAGTGGCGCGCGCCTGTAGTTCCAGCTACCTGGAAGGCTGAGGCGGAAGGATCGCCGGAGCCCAGCAGGTCGAGGCTGCGGTGGCCGGGAGCGGCCACTGCACTCCAGTCTGGGTGACGGAGTGAGACTCCAACGAAAAAAAAAAAAAACCTAAGTTCAAGAATATTTTCTGATGTGTTATTAGTAATAATAATAATTTTAAAATTGGAGAAAGTCTGTATGTCAATCAAGTGGTTAAATAAATTACAGTTGGGTTTGACTTGACATATCATGCAGCCATTGAAAAGACATTGAACGCACACAAGAAAAAACAAATTGAATGTCCCATTAATGAAAGCATTACTTTCACTGCAAAAAATGAAACTGCAGAAGAATTTCTATTGCTTGATTCCATTTGTATAAAAAATTAAAATCAAAACCATTATACTATTTTTGCAACTTCCTATGAATCTATATCTTCAAATTAAAAGTTTAAATGTGAAGAGGATGGAATTGTGTAAGTAGAGGTGTTTGTGGCACCCATCTTGATGCACATGTTTGTGTGTGTCTGCACATATGTATATGCATTTGCATTTGTGGATATCTGAATAACCATAAATAAGAAGCAATCTATTTGGATGTATGCCAACTTTTAACAGAATTTACCACTTCAGAGGGAGGTGGAATTGGAGGTAACAGAATATGAATTTACTTCACATACTTCTAAAAATCTTGACTTTTTCCCACAAAGCTCATAAGTTCACATATGACTTGTACAATTTTTTAAACAATATTTTAAGCTGCTTGCAAGTAAAGGGGTCTATTAAATCAGAGTTTCTCGCCAGGCACAGTGGCTCATGCCTATAATCCTAGCACTTTGGGAGGTGGAGGAAAGAGGATTGCCTGAGCCCACAGGGTCAAGACCAGCCTGGGCAACTTGGTGAGACTTCGTCTCTACAATAAATCAAAAAAATTAGCCGGGTGTAGGGGCACATGCCTGTGGTTCCAGCTACTTGAAAGGCTGAGGTAGAAGGATCGCCTGAGCCTAGCAAGCCGAGGCTACAGTGGCTGTGAGTGTGCCACTGCACTCCAGCCTGGCTGACAGAGTAAGACACTGACTCAAAAAAAAAATGTGTATCAGAGCTTCTCAACCCTGGCCCTACTGAAGTTTGGGCTGTGCTAGGCAGCAGCAGTATTCTGAGCTTTATTCCCAGCCTCTACTCACTGAGTCACTGCAGCACCCTCTCCACAGCCAAACGTCTCTAGACATTGCCAAAGGCCCCTGGAGACGTGGAGTGCCACTGTATTCAATCAAACTGGCTTGTAAGTTATCTCCCTCAGAATTTGGCAAGGAGCACCATTGTCCACTAACAATTTACAAAACAGATCAGCTCTTGCTAGTGTAAGCGCAGCACTGCAAGGCACACTAATGACCTCCCTCCATGAAAGACAAGCAGTGAGATAGACGTGCCCACTCTGCTTACCTTATCATACAAAGGGATCATAAAGTAGCCATTATTCGGGGCACAGTCTGTCTGGTATTTCAAAGTCCCATGCTTGGTGTACAACTTTATCTGGAAAGGAAAGAAAGAGAAGTCATAATAGCACCTTTGAGAATTAACTATATACATTACACCTGAATGTACACAGCGTTTGCTAAGGACCTACTACATGCTAGCTTGTAACACTGGGCATTAGGGACAGAGAGAAATAAGACAAAATCTCCCCAAAAGAATATGCTCCATGTGTTTCAGATTCGAAACCACCACGAGCCTAGCTCAAAGCCTTATTTTTCAATGCTGTTTGGTTCACTGTAGTGGCTGCCTCCAGGTTGATCCTGTGAGTTTCTAGGTCCAAAACAAATGATTACACTTTGCTGTTAGTAAGGTGCTTATAAAATGCAGACTCTGGAGGCCCACCTCTCCTTCTCAACTATAAGGTCAGGGATGACAGTCAGGGGTCTGCATTATTAACTCCAAATAATTTCAAGTATTCAGAGTAACACTCATCTAGAAACTTAGCTTTCCATTACTTTCATTCTCAGAACAAAAATAAACCAAAAAGACCTTACATGTCCTTTCCTCAAGGATTCTCTAAATGCTTACATCCTGTGCACTATCAGATACAAACTGTTAACCCAGTAAGATGCTCAAATAGTATCTGGGTCTTCCAAGTACTGTGTGACCTCGGGTAAGTCATTTCACCTCGGGTAAGTCATTTCACCTCCTGAGGTTCAGTTTCTTCATGGGTAGAAAGAGCCACAGCCCATCATGGCGGCTGCACAGATTCATATCAATTCAAATTAAGCACCTGGCTCAGAGTATGGACTCAAAAAAGCAGACTGTACTACTATTTAATACCGCTCCAAGTAATAAGGCAACACTGTGTGATCAGCAGGTATAGGCTAGGTTAAAAGAAAATTTCCTAAACTTACCTGCATGACTCAACCAATCTGAGCCTCAGTTTCCACATCTGTAAAAGGAAGCAGTTGGGTCTGAGGACATCTGAGAGGCTCACTTCTAAAATGTTAATGTTCCATGACCATGATACCATCATGACAGAGTCAAATCTTACCCAGCTGAGATGTCTAAGGCAACATACTCACAGCATAAGCACTTCGGAAAAGAACTGTGTGAAGCACCACACCAGCTGTAGGCTCCCTTAAAGCAGTGACCGCAGCTCACACTCCACAGCATCTGGGACAGTGTCTCGTTTACAAACTCAATACTCAATAAATTTGTTACAGGTTATGCAGAAACCCAGATGCACGCATTTAAAACAAAGACTGGAAATTTACCATCCTGAAAGGGTTAGGGAGCCAGTGTCAGGGACACTCATCCAAACGGATTCAGGTCACTACGCAGCCCAAGCCAAGTTGTGCAGCCCAATGATCAGCTGTTTTTCCAGAGAAATAAGGAATCCAGCTTTTAATACATAATCTCCCGGTTGCTGAAGTATTAGCAACCAATACAATTCTTCTTTTTAACAGTAAGTTAAAGAGTAGAATATCAATTCCATAACAGTAGGGATTTTTGTCTGTCCTGTTCACTGTACTGCTATATCCCTACCTCAGACATTCAGTAACTGTGGGGACTCAAAACAAATAGTTGCTTCCTGAATGAAAATGATGTAAAAACACCCAGGAGGGAAGAAGGCAAAAAAGGAGTGAAAGTTGTTGTATTGGAGCACAAAACACAATTTAGAAATGACCATGAACTATCTTATCTACATTTCTTTCATAAAATACAGATCAGGACACAGGATGGCAATAAAAATCTACACCAAGATTACGTGTGAAATGTCTGATTCCACAATCAGAAATTACGAAAGAATGAATGCTTTAAACCATCTGGATAGGCAGCCCTATGGCTCAAGGGCTTCAAATTGGGTCACAAAACTTGCTCTCTGCTCTCAAGGCCACTATTAGTAGTGGGAGAGTGTGGGGGAGGCTGTCTTTCCTTCCTTTTGGAACCCCAGGAAACTAAAAGTTACAAGCACCTCTCAAGGCAGCTTCTGAAATGCCCTGTGCGTGCACACTGAGAGACTAACCCAGGAGGTGGCAGGGGCACCAGCAGATCCTAGGACCCCAGGCACTGCCAGTGGGTAGATTCATTCAATGCCTGACCCCTTAAGACTAAAAAGGGAGAGCAGCAGCAGACAGAGAGGCCATGAAGACCAGAATCAATTCTTTTCTTTAGGAAACATGACGCTGGGATCTGCTGTTTCTCACCCAACACCATTCTACAGGTACAAAAACTGGGACAGAAACAAGGTCAGAGCTAGTGGGGTGTGGAATTCACTTCCCACTCCCACCCCAGACCCCATTTCCAGCAACCTGCTCTGCAGAATGCCAGCCATGGGGCAGCACAAGATGCGTTCTAATAGCTTTGGGGTCTTCTCCCCTCTTCTTGGCATTTTCCAGCTCTTCCTTAGTTTTCTCTCAAAGTATCTCCAAGTCACCTGTTCTTAGCCTCATCCACTTCCTTTCTCCTCCCAAAAAGGAAGCCCAGCCCTCCAAGAGGTCCCCTCCCATCTGCCCTGACAAGTGACCTTCTGCCTCTACCTCCATTCTTCTCTGTCCTCTTCACAGCTTTCTGGGTCATAGTCCCACTGGGCTGATAAACATTTAATAGGACTTCATAATTTAATTAATAAAACAAAAACTTAAGCACAAATCTCTAGGGCAATTCCAGTAATCACCTGCTAAGGCAATCAGGGCAGCTGACAAGGGGGTGAGGGGCAGGATAAAAATACAGATTCCCAGCCCCGGAAATTCCAATACTGACCTACTACTGGGTCAGAATCCAGGGGATAGGAATCGATGCTCTTTGAAAGCACCCCGGAGGCTTTGGAGGAGCAATGGGTTAGAACTTGGGGGAATAAGGTAGTGGGCTCTAGATTCTAGAATATGGATTTTGGGAGATCTGAGTGGTTCTGGGGCATCTGAGGTCTAAGTTTTGAAGCAATGAGGGGATTTGGGGACTGGGTATTGAGAGTCTGGGGTACGGGATCCGGGAATCTTAGATCTGGATTCTGGGGATCTGGAACCGGGGCGCTGAAGAACCCGGGGTCCGGCGGCCCCACTTCGGAGCTGATCCCGGAGTAAGTCCCTCCCGTCCAGCGCGCCGAGGGAGGGGTGTGGCGAGGAGAGGACTCCCAAGAACGTGGGGCTGAGGGACCCCCCAGGGCGGCCCAGAGAGGCTGTGCGCCGGGCCCAGGGCCACACCGCGGGTCCGCGCCGGCTGCGGGGCGGGCGCTCACCTCGATGAGCGAGTAGTTGATCTCCACGTCCGACTTCACGAAGCCCCCGCAGCCCACCACGATGTCTTCCGAGCCGCGCGCCGGCCCCACGCCGCTCAGCAGCAGCACCACCGCGGCGGCGACGACCACGGGCCCCGGAGGCCCAGCGCCCGGGATCGTCCGCATGGCCCGGCCTCTCCAGCTCTACCCTCCGTGGGCCGCCCGGTCCCGCCCCTCACACTGCACGCCGCCGGCCCCTTCCTCCTCGACGGCCGGCTGACGGCAAGGCCCCGCCCCTCCGCGCCATCGCGCATGCGCGCTTGGGCCCCGCGGCCGCACACCCCCAGAAAAGAGAACTACAGCGCAAGCTCAGCAAGAAACCAGACCGTTTGTGCCCTCTGGAGGCATGGAGGACCCCGCGCACCATCTGGCAGATGCGGCGCAACGTGCATCACAACCTGCAAAATCTCCGAAGTTGATTTCTACTTCAGAATTCGGTATCACAGGAGACTTTGTTGATCGAAGCATGCAACAACTTTCTCAAGTCTTATTTCACAAGCAAAAAATACAATCTCAAAATACTCTCTAGAGCCGGTCACCCAGCACTTTGGAAGACTGAGATGGTAAAATCGCTTGAAGCCAGAAGTTCGAGACCAGCCTGAGCAATATAGCGAGACGCTGTCTCTACAAAAAAATAAAATAAGATAACAAAAGCAGTCGGGCGTGGTAGCACTCGCATGTAGTTTCAGCTACTCGGGAGGCTGAGATGGGAGGATCGTTTGACTCCAGGAGTTTGAGGCTGTCATGAGCTTCAATCGCACCACTGCATCCTAGCCTGGGCGACAGAGCAAGATCTTATCAAGGAAGGGGGGGGGGGAGAGGGAGGGAGGAAGGGATGGGGGAGGGAAGAGAGAGAAGAAAGAGAGAGAG
>CAUYQG010089677.1:0-11813 GCA_963574415.1 Tarsius wallacei
TGCTCTGTAAGAGGAAAACAGAGGGTGCCGCCAGAGCACAAGGGTGTGGAACATTCTCCAGAGCCTGCCTGGCCACAGAGCCCATCCTCCTTCTGCCGCCATCAGCTGCCCAGCCTTCTCTGGTCCCCGCCACCCCCAGCCCTGCCCAGCTGTCCTGGCATTTGCTGTTCAGGGCTGAGCCCAGCAGCGCACCCCGCTCCCACCCCCGCCCCCACAGGCTTCTTCCGCACTACACGGAGCCCCAGTCTCTGACTGCCTGTCTGCCAGCCTCTCCTGTCAATGAATTATTGATTTCTGCCCTTGGCAAGCATCGGAGATCTTTGTTGTTGAGCACTCCAGCTTTCGTGAAACTCTTGGAAATAATTGTTCACAGACAGGGTTCTATTAATTATAAAGAAGACTTAATTCCAGCGAGAAGCCGATGGGCCTATTTCTAAAGCCATTTCCCCGAGTTGCTGAGAAGGCCCTGGAGCCTTCCTGAGCATGGCTTCCCCAAGCTCCCGAGCCTCAGGAGGGACAAGTAGGTGGTACGCCACACTGGCAGGCCCAGCCTATCTCCCAAAGCAGCCAAGAGCAGGTGCACCCAAGGAGCCTCCAGGAAGCCATGTGGGGCGAGGCCTCCTTGGAAATTGTGTGTGGACACGGCAGAGAGCAGGAACACAGAGAAGGAGGGTTAATATAAACCACTTCTCACCCTGCAATGCCTTTCTGCCAAGATGCATTTCCTGCCATTCCTCCATCTGACGGCACCCTCAGTCTTCAAGTCCCAACTTGGGCACAAGCCTGTCCTCAAACCCTCCTCCTCCTCCTTCAGGAGGGTCTCTGAGCTTTGTTTGCTCCTTCCTCTCCAGCAGCCCTTGAAACTGAGCCTCCAGCACCAGACAGACCTGGGTGGAGTATTGCTTGTTATTAGTTGTATGACTGTGAGCCAGTTAACCAGCTCTTTTGAGCCTTGGTTTTCTTAGACGTAGAATTGGAATAACAACAGTACTTACTACATAAAGTCATTGTGAGGGGTAAATGAGATGGTGAATGGTAACTGTTTGGCTCAAAGATCAAGACATGGTAGCTTTAGCTGTTAAAATTAGCCCTCTCAGACTCCAGTGATCACATTTGACCGCGATTATTGCTGTCATATCTGTCTTTCCCCACTAAATGATGAGTTCTTTAAGGGCAACAGTGATGTCTGATTCATTTTGGGGTCTCCAATACTCAGAAAAGGACCTAGCACAGATTAGATGTTCCCTGAATCGTTTCTGAATAGAAGGTTGGGTGAACGGACGGAGGGAGAAAGGCTGGATATTCTGGTGGCTGCAGTAGAGTTAGATGCTATGTGTTAATAAGTATATGTGGACTTGACTTCCTTATTTAAGCTGACTCTCCAGACCCTTTGTCTCACACTAACTCATTCTCATTCTCATTCTCTCTCTCTCTCTCTCTCTCTCTCTCTCTCTCTCCCTCTCCTCATCTCCCCCCATCAGTCTATCCTCGGGGTGCAGTGTGAAGTGCAGAAGCAGCTCAAGGCCTTTGTCACCTTAGAACGCTTTGACCAGCTCTATGGCTCCACCATCACCAGCTGCCAGCAGGCTCCAGAGACCAAGAAGTTTGCATCCAGTGGCTCAGTCTTCGGCAAGGGAGTCAAGTTTGCCTTGAAGGATGGCCGAGTGACCACAGACATCATCAGTGTGGCCAACGAGGATGGGCGGAGGGTTGCTGCCATCTTGAACAATGCCCACTACCTAGAGAACCTGCATTTCACCATTGACGGGGTGGACACCCACTACTTTGTGAAACCAGGGCCTTCAGAAGGCGACCTGGCCATCCTGGGCCTCAGTGGGGGCCGGCGAACCCTGGAGAATGGGGTCAATGTCACCGTGTCCCAGATCAACACGATGCTCAGTGGCAGGACTAGACGCTACACAGACATCCAGCTCCAGTACGGAGCACTGTGCTTGAACACCCGCTACGGGACGACGCTGGATGAGGAGAAGGCGCGGGTGCTGGAGCTGGCCCGGCAGAGGGCCGTGCGCCAGGCGTGGGCCCGCGAGCAGCAGAGATTGCGGGAAGGGGAGGAGGGCCTGAGGGCCTGGACAGAGGGGGAGAAGCAGCAGGTGCTGAGCACAGGGCGGGTGCAAGGCTACGATGGCTTCTTCGTGATCTCTGTCGAGCAGTACCCAGAACTGTCGGACAGCGCCAACAACATCCACTTCATGAGACAGAGCGAGATGGGCCGAAGGTGACAGCGAGGCCAAGGCCTGGACTTCTTGCCAAAGACAGCTACTCTTTTGTGGCCGCATACCTGACTGTGTTGTACTTTAAAAAAATCCTTTTTTTAACAAGTGCAGAAAACAAAAAGATACTGGTTGCATTGTAATTCATGCAACATCCTTTTTTTTAAGAAAAGAAAAACACAAATTTGGCCTTCACACATTTTTTGCAAAGAACAGAAGGTATTTTTTTTTCTGTAGTGTGATCACAATGAAACTTTATTGTCTTTTGTTCCCTTTCTCCTTGAGGATTTTTCCTTGTTGTTTGGGGTACGTTTCTCCTCTGAAACGCATCTTCCAGGGTGCGTCCTCGTCCGTCCCTCAGTACCCAGTGTGATGTGAGACATGAGTGTCTGTGCTGACTTGTCTCATGTGCAACCCTTTCTACAGTGGGGTCAGGCAGGAGTGAGGGGAGCAGAGTGTACCGGGCCAGTACAACACCCCTCTAAGGGGGCCGGGAGGAGGGTCTGTGGACAGAGGCTCTGGCGAGGCTCCTGCAGACCAGCAGTGGGTCTTTCCCTACTGTGTTCTGTGCCTCCAGAGGACCAAAGGTGGCTCCATCCTGCTCTGAAGAGTCTCATGATGTTGTTCAGCACCTTTTCAAGCTGCCCCAAACTCCTGTCCAAGCTTTATATTTTGATGCTAAATGAAACCCCCTGCCCCTTTTGCAAATCCCGTGTAGTTGTCGGTGCCACCCCCATGCTGCGATAGAGAAAGTGTCTCCTCTCCCTGGGTCCGGCGACATAGCATCCTGGGCTAAGAGCCCATCCTCCCAGGAGGGGAAAGCACCTAGGGTGTCTGTGGTTGGTTGGCCCTCCATGAAGTTCCTGTTCATCTCCTCCTCTCTCCCAAAGCCAGATGTGAGAACCAGCACTGCACAGCAAGACCTAGGTATGAACGCCATGTCCAGGCAAGGGAAGGCCACTGTGGCCAAGGATGGCAGTGGTGGCAAGGGTACCAGCCTGCCTTCCGAAGTGAAGCCCTCTCCCCATGATTTCGTATCTTCACTCTGCTGCTCAGCTGCCACCACTGAGATACAGGAGTGTAGAGGGAGTTGCTAGGTAGCTTTTGATTCTGGAAACATACGTAAGAAAAAGAGTCAGCCAAAAAGAGGAAGGCATGAGTCAAGCATTCTTCTAACCAGCTCCTGGAGTCCCCTCTGCTCCCACACACGGGCTACTCACAGAGCTGGAGTGCAGCAGGATGGGTTTTCAGGAAGTTCCTGAAGTCCTTCCAAAACAGCCCCCATCTAGAGAAGCCCAGCCAGGGTGTTTTTAAAGACGTGGAGAAAGGAAGGAGCCACTGATTTGGTGTGACCTGCCCTTGACATACCACCCCACCAGGTTCGGGGCAGTTCCTGAGGCAGGTGCCCCGGGATCTGGGAGGCCAGGCTAGCATGGTTCCTGTGAAGTCCTTGCCTGTCATCGGGAAGAGGCCTGCACCCTCTCAGGAGCAGGTACAGTCCACACCAAAGGTCACGTCCGGACAGGAGCAGTGTGAGGGCAGGAGAGAGGGAGATCCTGAGCGTGGAGCTCCTTGCTCAAGCATTCCATTCCTGGTGCGTCTGCCTAATTACCATTGTCATCACCACTCACAGAAGGCTCCGGGAGACAGGAGGGGAAGCCAAATGCTTCCTTTTAAGCTGGGCTTCTTAGAAATGGGACTTTTATGGGTTACATTTACATTAAGTGTGGAAAATGAATTCTGAGTCTGAGCTATCCCCCGTGGAAACCTTGTTGGACTGATAAGCTCATGGCACCTTTATAGCCTTACTCACAGAGTCTCCAGAATATTACACGAGCTAATGAAACCAAGAAGGTCTCTTACCGCATGAGAACTGGAGCCGCATGTAGCCTGGGTTCTGCCTGGCAAAAGGGGGTATCCAGAGCTTCTCGGGGAGAGGAGATTCGCCTTACGTCATCCCGCTGGGATTAGAGGATGTGTTTCGCTAAGTGCTCTTCCTGTTTCCAAAAAAAGTCACACTGCCGCAACAGTGTGCCTTGGCCTGTCTGCCCCCGGGTTGCCCGCTGCCTCTGAATCCAGAGCTATGCTGCAGCAGCCACGTGCTCCTCGGGGCCCATCGTGGCGTGAGCTGGCGACTGCGGCTCCCAGCTGGCAGGATTGTTCTTGGATGGGACAGCAAACAGTTTGGCCCGAAGAACACACTTTTTTTTTAATCTGAAAGAGACTTCTGCCTCTCAAAATGTACTGTTGATATCAAGGGCCCCTGGGCAAAGCTCTCCTGCCCAGTTGATCAGTCCTATCCTGGCTGCCTGACACAAGTCAAGACCTGCTGGAGACGCCTTCTTGGAGGTCAGAGACAGCATGCGGTCCAAGGGAACCATCTCCCTATGCGCCCCCTGCCCTCTGTCCCTCTTCTGCTGCCCCTCGCCCCAAAGGAACAGTGTGGACTTTTAAGGATCTAAAACACAGAAGTATTGGTTGTTCCTTTCTTTAAAGAAATGGTCTTATATTTTTCCTAGGCAACACACCACCACAGAGGACACTTCTGTGAGAAAAGGAGCTGAAGGATCCCAGGCTTTAGAGAGAGGGTCTTAGCTGTGGTCCAGGCAGTCACACATCTTGGTTTCATGTCAGTGCTATTGTATTGGAGATGGTGCTTCCGGCCTTGGCTCTTTTGAGTGGTTTCCAATCAGGTGACAGGTGCCGAGCAGGTTACCTGCGCTTTCAGCCTGTCCTCCTGCTGAGACCAGCAGTCCCCATGGCAAGGGTGAGTTTGAAGGCATAAGCCAGAGTTCCCTGTGCACGCTCAGGGCTCCAAGCATCCAATCCCATCTTGAGGGCACCTGCCCCTTTGGCACTAACCAGCCAAAACCTGTCCATTGGTGAGAGTGGCCAGCCCTCCCTCCAGCTATAGGTCATGCTCCTGTAGGATGCTGGCCTCTGACCCTAGCAGGTTTATTTTAGAACAGTTCCTGCCTTCTCTCCTACCCTGCACTGCTGCCAACCAGCCCCTCATCCTCAGCCCATCTGCCACTCTCTTAAATTGCACGTAATTGATCCCCCAGCTTTGTTTTGTATACAGGGTGAGATTTTCTTTATACCTGCCCTCCAAACAGACATCGCTGGAGGGCAGAGCTGTGATAGCAGGAGGAAGGGGGAGTAACCCCATGGCAAATCACACCTTTGTCACCCTCTGACCCTCATCTCTTGGAATTGTTGACTGAGAACTGACCCAAGGACACCAGTGCCTGATTTCCACTTAGGGATGGCAGACTGGAACCAGTTCCTAAGAAACTGCCTGGAGCTTGAGTGTGGCAGGTGTGCTTCCAGATAGTCAGAAGGGGGGCGGCAGCAGCCGACAGTGAGCCAAGGGAGGTGAGGCGAACTGGGCAACGTCTTAGACACAGAACAAGGGATCAGGATTTTTTTTTTAAAAGACCTTTTCCGCTGTGACTTTTTAAGTATCACCTTTATAGATGGCAGGGATTTCCATTATGCAAAGAAGAGGCATTCGATGTGAAATCTTAGAGTGCAGTTTTACCACTTACAGCCTTGCGTCTGCGGTGGCCACATGGTGGGGGCGGTGACACTGAGCTCGGTGCCCAGGAGGAACAAGCCTGTGAACTCTCAGCAGGGTCCTGGGTTTTGGGGTTTGGTGACCCGAGTCGATTCTCTACTCCTCACAGCAGCCGCTATGCCCAGGAGCTGGTCCCGGTTCTGCCACCTGCCTCTGAAGGGCCCCAGGAAGAACCCGGGCTCTCCTTTCCTTCAGGGTCCTCATGAGGACTAAAAGCCCGTGTTTAAGGCACATAATTCCCAGCAGGTTTATACACTTGTCTCTATTTTATTGGAGGGGAGGGGATTTTAAAAAGAACTCTACAGTTCAAGGCCCTTTCATTAACCTCCCGAAAACAGCAAACTCATTTTAAAGATTCATTGCTCAGGTGAGAGAGAAACTTCATCCTCTCCAACCTTCACATTCGCAAAAACCAGCCTTGTGTACTTGACTGCCCAGACAGTGGTGACTCTCGGGTTTCATTACAAACATGGAAGATCAGAGTGGGGGAGGCCTGGGTGGGGCCAGTGCTGTGCTTCTTACCCCCTCTGGAATGCCAAAGGCACAATACAGGGGACCTCCTGGTCTCCCAGAAAATGCGATTTATTCTGAGGGCAAACGGCCAAGGGAGAGCCCGCCCCAGAGCAGGCTCAGGTCCCTGGCCACAGGTGTCCACGGTTACCCCAGCCCAGGATTCACCCACATCAGAGTCCCACTATCTAAATCTGCCTGTTGTTCTGAGGACTTCTGAAGCCGCAGCCCTGGCGGGAGGACTCTGTTCCAAGCCGCCTCTGCACACCCAACACTGGAGACTCTGGCCTTACCATGTGGACATAGTTTTCCTGAAGTCTGGAACTAATTTTGAGAAGTTTTTTTCTCAACACTTCTGTGTTTCTAACACTGTATCTTGACTGTGTAAATACCAACAAGCCTGTAAATAAACGCAGATGTAGATACCTTCTAGAAAAAAACAAAAAACATAAAAACAAAACCAGAAGTGATCCCGTGTAGCCTTCGTTGACAAATAAAAGACTATTTTGTGTTTACAGGTGTTGGGTGGCCTTTGTTTGGAGATAGCGGCTTCCTCTTGCCTCTCTCCCAGCCCCGAGCCAGTCCTCTGAGTGTGTGCTTCTTGATGCTGGCTGTTGGCTCGACTCAGTCCTAGGCCCAAGACCCCTCTGAAGTCCTCCAGGTTGCTGCTGTCATCCAGTAGGATTTCCAGAGGGCCACTTTGCAACCGGATGAAATGAATATCACAGCAACTCTGATGTCACTAGTGCTGAAAGGCTGCCCCTACCCCACTGCTGTCCTTGCTTCAGGCTCCAAGGGGCCAGAGAACCCGACCCTGCCCTAGAGAGTGAGCCTGTGTCCCACCACTAGGCACACAGAGTCGTCACACGCCGCTGCTTTCCACAGGGGCATGAGTGGTTACCCTTAAAAATGAAAGTATATCATCATGCAAATACTTATAACCACCTTAGAAAAAAAAGAAAGGGAGACGTTTCCTTGAGCATTGCCCCCCTATCATGTGTTCCTCACATTTTGTTGTTGTTTTTACCTAAGGTGATTGTGGTCACAGCATATAGGCGATTTTCCATCAGGCTTTTCTCACTTAACCTCACATTTAACCTATCAGCTCTGGGAGTCAGGGACGCCAGCTGGCTGTTTGGAAAAGTACATTTGCTAAGCCTGGCTCCCTGGTGTGAAATGGCACACCTTGTGAAAATGCAAATAATTGTCCTCAGAGGAGAGGAGAGAGGAGTCCTCCTCTCTCTCCCTCAGTCTCAGGACTGGCCCTCCAGGTTCTCAGGGAAGGAGCTTCCAGCCTCAGGGCCCTTCCTCCCAGCCAGCCGGGTGGGACAGTGGTCCCAAGAGTCACCAGTGGTGGCAGGGTTTTTTTCTCACTTTCGGAATCAGGCCAAGTGGGGTGCAGAACACTGCTCAGGTCACTTAAAGACAAGCACGAGTAATTGCCCGTTGCTCAGAACACAACAGACTCTTGCTCAGTGTGACCTGTCCTCCTCATGCCCTCCTCCCTCCCCAGCCCGCCCCCCACTTCCTTCCACGATCCCAGAGGTTCTCAAGCTTTGGCCTGCATGAGAATCACCCAGAGGCTTATTAAAACAGATTACCAGATCCCACCTCCAGAATTTCTGAATCAGTGGGTCTGGGGTTCGGCCTCATAATTTTCAGTTCTGACAGGTTCTCAGGTGTTGCTGACGCCACATGAGGCTTTGAAAGCCACTGCTCACTACACCAGTCTTTCTACTGTACATATAGAATAAGCTACTTGGCCAAGCACTTCAGACAACAACACCCACCATTTCCAGCCAGTGGAGAGAGAGCTCCAGGCCCTCCTCTGCCCCACTCGTCTTCTCCATGTGGGCTGCATGGGAATGGGCTCTGGCCCCCAAACAGGCCCCACTTTCACACACGTGGGCCTTGGCACATGCTGCTGCTTTAAGCCCCGCTGAACTAAACTCTCGACACCCTCTCGCTGCTCACTCCACCTCGAAGGGCGCTCACAGAGCACAGGCCAGGAGCCAGGCCCTTCTCAAGACTGGATCACCCTTGGGTGTGAGCCCCTCGAGGACCACCGAGGCAGTGCATCCCCAGCCCCCAGACAGGGGCTCAGCTGTGGGTCAACCTAAGGTCAAGGGCCCACCACCCGCTTTCGTTTTTGAGAAAAGGGTGGTGTCTCCTATCCCCTTCTGAACTGGCCGCTCCACCTTCCTCAGCTGCTCTCCTGGCAAAGCTGCAGCAGCTGCCCCCGCCTCTGCCTCCGGGAAGAAAGAGGCGAAGACAGGGGGCCTCACGCTCCTCTGTGCCCTGCTCACAAGGCCACATGGGTGATTGGACTTCCCTGACCCCTTGGAGGCCATGGAGAACATTACAACACATGAAGGTAAAAGATGTTAAAAGTTAATACTCCTGTTTTTCCCATATCCAGAGAAGTGTCTAAGATGTTAAACCACCTACAGGGGCCTTCCACTTGGTCACGTCCCATCCTGACCTTGTTCCCGGTCCTCACGCTGTCAGCTCCGGGGGCATCTCTCATCCCAACCCCGATACTCACAGTCTCTCTTCACCCTTGGGAAACCCCATCCCTCCCGAGGGCTCGTCCTGTCACACCAGGCACCCAACGTTCATTTCTCAAAACTGAATTAATCCATTTGAAATAACCCCAGGATGGGCACTAGTTCCCACCCCCAGACCAGCCCCTTTCCACGGTCTCATGGGCAGTAGAAGTTGCTCCCAAGAATCCAAAAGTTTGCGGAGAGACACGCACATACCTTGCAAGGACAAATAATGTTCTCAGGGGCAATACAGTCTTAAATGCATCAGGAATAGAAGCACTTTTTTTTTCCTGCCCTGTAATCTGCAAGCCCATCTAGCCCATTGGGAAGTCAGAAGCTGCCACTGTACGTAGAACCTTCAAAATATACCCATTCCCAGGACTACCAGGAAGGGCATCAATTACCCCCATTACTGGGGCAAGACCCAACAGAAGCTTGAAATTCCTTCTGATGAATATCTAAGTTCTTAGGGTAACAACCTGTGATATGGGACCAGATTCAGATATTTCTTATACAACTGAGTGGATGGATGGATACAGTGGGTGACTGTATGAATGAATGCCATGGCCAGGCCCTGGACAAGGCTTGGACGAGGAATTACAATCAACATTTCATGTATATCAAGCAGCCTTAGAAGGCTTAAAGTTGTAAGACAGGAACCTTTGCTTATAAACATCACCACCTAATTGGAGAGTCTAAAAAGATTCAGAAAACATTATTTGATATCAAGGAACATTGCTCTGTGTCACTGCTCCAGAGGCCTCAGCGTCCACACTTGCTAAACCCAGAAGGAGGAATGGCCCAAGGCCCAGCCTGTGGAGGCAAGAGGCACCATAAACTGGAGTTCAGTCTAGGGGCTGGGCTGTTGTCAGACTTCCAACAGAAGCAGGGCAAGGCAGCTGGAGGCTCGTGCACTGTAGAGTGCAGGAATGTAAACTGGAGGGGACAGGGCTGTGGGAAGCAGAGTCCCATCAACTTCCAAGGGTCAGGACCAGACCCACAGCAGAGGTGTCTGGGTCTAGGCAGCGGGGCCAGAGAGGCAAGCAGGGCAGAGCTCCAGTCCTGGCAGGTGAGCTGGACAGACAGACACCCCTGTGTCCACACTCAGCTGACGGAGGTTGCGTTGTAGGGAGAACCAAGCTCTGGGGGACTCAGGCTCAACCCCTGCCCGTAGCCACGACACTATGGCAGCAGATTCAGTCCCAGCCCCCACTTCCTGCCATGGTGGAAGCTCCTCACTCACGCGCTCCTGGGTGATCAGCCTGCTATTTGGGCTAGAGACTCAGACACACCAGCTGGCTTGGGGGCGGGAGCGGGGGCGTGTCCAAGTGCTGAGAAAGTGGTTCCAGCAGAAAGCACTTTCCGTGGTGCCAAAGCAGGAGACTCAGGTTGGGTGGACAGGAGAAGGCATCTGGGAAAACTTCCCTGAAGACACAGACTTTGTGAGACAGGATTACATGAGAGAGAAGGCATTCTGTGAGAGGCAGGTGTGCTGTTCATGTGTCCTGGGGAAGCCTGGGCCTCTGAAACCCATTCCCGGGAACCTAGTCCAGGAGGTATAATGCCAAAATTTTCCAAGGCTTCAATCTGGCACATCTCAACTTTTCTCACCCAGCAAAACACACAAGTGCCGACAATGACATGCAGGACCTGCTCCCATGGGTGTATCTAGGTTTGGTGTGATGTCAGTGGCGGTCATGTGCAAAGCCCAGCAAGCAGGAACCGCCCTCTTCCCCACTCAGCATATAGGAATGCAAGAGGAAGAGAGTGGTTGGATCACAGGGACAATCTCAAGCGCCTCTGATTTATAACAAAAGCAATTTGCATAGCAGCACTTCAGTACTCGTGATGACTGACTGACCTGCTGCATCACTGTTTACAGGAACAAGGAGACCGGAGCAATTCGCTGCCTCCTTTTTTCTCTATCTTGGGTAGAGGAATTCCCCCTAAGTAGATCCTGAGATGAGGATTTGTCTGAAGGTAAGTTATTAGGAAGCAGCCCCCAGGTAGGCAAATTATGATGAGGGACAAGAAGGAGGGCCAACCACAGGTATGAAGTCAAGCCAAGACCTCAGAGAGAAGCTTTGGCAGAGTCCCAGGGAGGGAAACAGTCCAGGTCACCCCTGAGCGTTGTCCCCATTGTCCCCGTGGGGGTCAGGTGGCCTTGGTATTAGCACCTCTGCACCTGCCAGTCATCAGGCAAACGCTGCCCCCAGGGATGTTACTTCCCAGGCACTTTGGCTGTCTGTGCACTCAGGCCAAAGGAGCTCTGGCAGCCTGAGGACAGCTGGCCCTCACGGGTGTCAGCTGGTGGGAAGGAAAGCAGACCGCCTTCATTCATTCCCATCCGAGCAGGCTAGGGGAGTCTCACGGCATCTACTGAAGTCTCGCATCCTGCATCACAGCAGGCTCCTCGTAAATGCTGCTGCCATTGGCTAGGAAGGGGTGTAGCCAAGAGAACAGGACACAGTGCTCATTCACATTCAGCTAACAAGGGGCAGGACCTCACGTTTCACTTACTACTGCAACCCTGGTACCTGACACAGGAAGCCTCATACATGCTGCTTGAATAAATAACAAATAGGTCTCCTCACGGCAGCCATGTTCCCCAAGCACTCCTCCAGGGTCTCCCTGGTGCTCCCTCCACTCCTTGCCTGACCCAGCGGATGCTGCCAGAGACCACAAAGTGCTCCAGAGGAGCTCACCGGGGCCTCACCGCATGGTGACCATCCTCACAGGGCAAGCACCACCCACCTGTTCTCTCTGGTCAGATGCTTCAGAGGACAAGCAGTGTGGCTCAGTAGTCAAAGGCAGTATGGGCTCTAGACCCAGTGCTCTCTATATTGAATCTCTTTGAACCTAAATATTCAAGGTACATGTTATTACCTCCCATTTTACAGGTGAGTTTTATGAGGCCCAGAGATATTCATGATTTGTGGTTTTTTGTTT
>CAUYQG010089678.1:0-19971 GCA_963574415.1 Tarsius wallacei
GGGAGAGGAGAACCTATTCAGTAAATGGTGCTGGGAAAACTGACTGACCACATGCAGAAGATTGAAACAGGACCCCTACTTATCACCATACACAAAAATTAACTCTAAATGGATGAAAGACCTGAATGTAAAACCTCAAACTATAAGAATCTTAGAAAGTGCAGGAGACACGCTTATGGAAATTGGAACTGGCAACCAATTCCTATTCAGATCCCTAAAAACCAATACCTTAAGAAATAAGACAAGTGGAACCTCATCAAGCTAACGAGCTTCTGCAAAGCAAAAAAAACCATCAAGAGAGTAGGGGGACAGCCTACAGAATGGGAAAAAAATATTTGCCAACTTTATATCTGATAAAGGCCTAACATCTAGGATATACAAGAAACTCAATGAGCCGAAAGGAATAAACCAAACAGCCCCATTAAAAAGTGGGCAAAAAACATGAATAGACACTTCTCAGAAGAAGATATATGGGCAGCCAACAGACATGAAAAAGTGCTCAGCCTCACTCATCATCAGAGAAATGCAAATCAAAACCACATTGAGATACCACCTAACCCCAGTAAGAATGGCCATCATTAATAAAACAAACAACAGATACTGGCAAGGATGTGGATAAAAAGGAATTCTTCTACACTGCTGGTGGGAATGCAGACTAGTGCAACCTCTTTGGAAGACAGTGTGACGATTTCTGAAAGAACTAGAAATTGACCTTCCATATGACCCAGCAATTCCCCTATTGGCAATATACCCAGAGTAACTCAAATCATTCTACAAAAAAGATACCTGCACACATATGTTTGTTGCAGCTCTATTCACAATATCAAAAACATGGAACCAACCATGTTGCCCATTGAAGCTGGACTGGATAAAGAAAATGTGGTGGATATGCACAACGGAATATTATGCAACCATAAAGAAAGACAAACATATGGACTTTATAGCAACTTGGATGGATTTGGAGTCAATCATACTCAGTGATCCATCACAGAATCAAAGAACAGAGTACCATATGTTCTCACTCTTAAGTGGAACTTGCACAATTATAATACTATAAGAAAGCGTTTGGCAGTAATGGGAAACAATCAGGGGAGGAAGGATGGAATTGACAGTTGAGGGAAACTGCTAGGGGAAGGAGGGGCATACCTCATCAATCAAGGGTACCTGCATAATCAATGTTTGTATATCTAACCCTGATTTGTACCCCACATCTTTATAATAAAAAAGAAAAGGAAAAGAAAAAGAACACTTGGTGAAATAAATTTCTTATAATTACTTATTTGTTTTTGATAATTTTTCCTGATTATAAAAAAAGTTCATTATTGAAATGTGTAAATAAACTAAAAAAATCAATGAACAAATAAATTGCACTGGAAGTAAGAAATATTAATGTGTTGTTCTTCCTTTAGTAGTTCTATAAGTGGTGGATTGATTGCAAAATTTTTCTCACCTATAATATTACCACATCACAAATATGATGTTGTTAATTATTCTTCAAAAACATAACTTTTAAACACTGCTTTTATCTATCATGTAAAAGAAACAATTTATTGAACTGTTTTTGGTATTAGCACACATTTATATTTCTAAGATTTGGTATCATAACATTAAGATAAATATTTTTTCATGAATATTTATATATATATCTCATTATTTCCTCATAATACTTTTTGAATGGAATTAAATCAAAGAATATAAAAATTTCAGGCATTTGCTATATGCTGCCAAATTGTCTTCTAAATATTTTGCCAATTGACACACATTAGCAGTGCTTGAGAATGTCAACACTAGTTATTATCTTTTATATATTACTGACAATTTGAAAGAAAAGAATGATATTTAATTGATGTTCTAGTTTGTATTTCTTTACTTACTGATACAGATTAATCTTTTGTATAAAATCTTCCACTAAGATATTCTCATATTCATTAGCAAAAGTAAATTTAAAGAAAAATATTAAAGAAAATATATCAAGATTATAGTGAGTTTCAAGTTTGGCAAAGCTTTAGAACACAGCTGACATGCATAGATTTGTTCCTTTGAACCAAAATCAAATAGAACATAAAATTTTAAGTCATATGTTTGTTATTTGGCAGGTTAAAAGAAATTCATACATTAATTCTCATAAAACATTAAAAGTCTCTTCAATTGGCTAAAGAGACATCTCAGAGTTTTAAAATTTATGTGGCACCTATAACAGAACATTTTAATTAGTCAAGCCTAAATGACACAGAAACATATGGAACTGGCAGTAATCTGGTTGCAAAATGATTGAGCAGTTGTGGGTGAAACAAGTTAAAGAGGATAATCAACATTAATGTTAACTTTTTTTTTAGCATTAATGACTCCTTAGTTCAAAGCTTCACAGCTTCCAGGTGTCCACCCAGATGCCACACATTAAAATGGTCCTTAGGTGCACGCTGAGTCACTCATGCAGGGCATAAAATGGCAACTGGCATGGAAAATTATTCTCAAAAGGAAGTCACTGATGGGACTTTCTTCAATTTCCACATCTTTGACACTCATAAGGATTAGCTCTTATTTGAACTTCAGTTTTCTTTAAATGTAAAAAAACCATTAAATATGTTAAAATATGCTTTTAGGAAAAAAACAATTTTGCATTTGTATTCCATAATTTTCTTCAGACCCACAGATTGATTCTATAAATACTGCAACAATCACATAGCAACTTATTACACACACACACTCCACAATGCAAATCACAGTTCCTCATCACTGAAAATTATAAGCATAAAGCACCTGATATTAATTAAGCTCATCGGGTTTTGGTTCTGATATATGGGCAGCCAACAGACTGCCCATAATAGACCAGAATTGAAAATAGAGTTACAAAAATTAGTCCAAATAGAATTTGGTTGATTGGCCAGTGATAACATGAGCGTTCCTCCATTATCCATCAAACGGCAACAATTCCAATGCACATTTAACACCATATGAAGTAACTATAAGCATATAAAGGCATTTTCAAAATTAGTAAGCAGAAATGATCTAATGATTTTGAACTTGAAAATGTCAACTAATATTTTAATATTTCACAAATGGTGTATTTCCAACTAATTTCTAATGTGATGATGAATATCAAATGAAGCCTACAGGTGAAAATCTTTTTTTAAAAATGCCATAGAGAAGAAATTCCAGCTAAAAGTATGTATGTATTAAGAAGTTTTTACAACTTGTAATGCCATTGTCAAAAATTCCTAGGGTTAATTAGGCTTATTTATAGCCAGTTCTGATATGATTATTCATAGCATGTTGGAGAAGTATTAGATGGTGTCGTTTTTATTTACACTCTTGATTTTCTACACTGAAAATCTAAGTTGGTCATTATTACAATTGGTTTATCACTATTCTGTGTTTCTTAAAATATAAAACTTAGTTTTTCAGACATTCTTCTACTCAATTTATGCTCCCATCAGAATGTGTTATATGCCTTTCTCTGACCCTTTTATCCATTAAAATAAAATACAAATTGCCCATAGCTGTCCCTCCACTCCTGTGACCTAAGACTCTCCCCCACTCACCTTGCTTAGACATCCTGGCCTTCTTTCGGTACGAAAGACATGGTCCTGACTGAAGACCAGAGTCCTGCCTTGTACATACTTTCTCTTCTGACTAGAAAACTCTTCTCTTAGACATTCATGTGACAAATTCTGAATTTTATTCAGTCCTCAGTCCCTTAGAAAAGTTATCTTTGATTATTCTCTCTAAAGAGGCTTCTTCCTCAGTTTGTAATAATTTATTTTTTTCCCACTCCTCTCTTGCATTTTCCTATAGCATTTACAAGTAACTGAAATTATGTATTTGTGTCTCTAGTTATTCCATATTGGCTTTTATTAGTTTTTACACCTAGTTAAGAATAAAGTTTTTTGTGATTTTTAACTGTGTAGATAATCTGCATATGTTTATCTGTTACTTTTTTTTTTTTTTTTTTGGTGATAATAAAACTTCTTACTAAAACCTCACAGAATGCATGCTAAATGGAATTTAAGGAGAATCATGTCTATGTGATTGAAATGATTTTCCAAGGTGCACTATATACCTTGGACTATGTAAAGCAAGGGAAATATGCTTATTATCAATAATCTGCGTCTTCTGAATTCTTATTTTTTTAAAAAAGAAAAAATAAATTATTGTCAATGGAACACAGTCTACTGGAAAAATGTATAGAAAGGGATTCTCAATACAGAAAGAAGCCCTAGACATGGAAAAATAACAAAGATATACTTCTTTTAGGGCCAGATGGGAAACAAATTGTTAAGGAAAAGGAAACATTCAGAATCAGAGGTATGCATGTGGCTACAGATAGACTTAATGGCGACGGAGGAAGAAGGAACAGAGGAAGTTAAGGAAGCTTGAGGAATGAAGAAAGAAAGAAAAAATAGAAGTTGAAAGTTATTGGCCCCATGATCACTGCAAATAAATAACACATACAACACTTAGTGAAAACTATGTTGACTGTTTAGGGAAACAGTGTCCTTATTAAAGGGTTGTTCCCATATTTATTAACTATAATTCTATTCTAAATTATAAAATGAATTAAACTAATTTTGAAGCCAATATTGTTTACTTTCTTTTTAAATAACTTACTCTTTTATAAGATTAGTTAATTTTAAGATAATTTTAAATGTTTTAATGTTATAATATCACTAATATGACATAAAGAATCCCTTAGATCAGTTACCTAGGCCATAATATTTTTTATTAAAAAGTCTATGCAAGAAAAACTAAGCATATTTAAATATGAGTATGTGCATTTTATCTCAAAGACAGCAGCTATTCACACCTGGATTAAGTCTTTTCATGGGTACTTAAATTAGTCAAACTTGCAGGCTCTATAGCTTCAGACAGTCACAGTAGGAAATACTAGCATCCAATAAGCTCCTTTGTAAATTCACTTTACTTAAAAAGATGACCAAATGCTCATCTGTTATCACATTTGTCCTCACAGTAATGGATAACACTACTATCACTTATTAAACCTCAAGGGACACTGAAATATAGAGAAGTAAATAGCCCTCCTCTGGTTACATACTTATTGGAGTTACTAGTCACCAGGGATGTTGAACTGGACACCAGCATCCTCCTCTTAAACTGGTACTTTATAGACACATCTATGCTTTGTGGTATATTATATCAACATGCTTTATTTACTACTGCAAACACACTGTTTTTATTAAAATTCTATTTCATTGTAGGAGAATAAAACACATTTAAAGGAAAATTTCACAAGATTCTTTTGCTTAAATATACTTGTTTTATGAGAAAAATATGCTTCTTAAAACCAAATGTTGAAGCATTAGGGTGTTACTAGTTTTAGTGTATATAATCCTAAATAATTTTTCATATTTTATATTCAATGATTAAAGCTTAAGGAAATACTTGAAATTCAAACACTGATTATTTCTTTTGTAACAGCATTTAAGAGACATAATTGGCATACAGTAAACTGTATATAAAGTCTATAGTTTGATAAGACTCTGTATATATATATACAGAGTCTTATCAAACTATAGATATATATATACCTGTAAACCTATCACCATAATCAAGGAAAATATAGTCATCACCCTCTAAAGTTTCTGTGTCCCTTTGTAATCCTTCCTCCTGTCACTCCTGATTCTATTCTCATTTCCAAACACTGACCTATTTTATGCTGTTACAGATTTCCTTGCATTTGAAAGAATTTTGCATAAATGAAACAGTACAGCAAGTTCTATTTTTGTCTAGTCTTTTTATTCTGCATAATTGAGATTTATCCATACATAATTTAACTTTTTTATTGCTGCATAATACTTCATTGCATGAAAACACCACAACTTGTTTGAGCATTCACCTGTTGATAGACATTTGGGTGGTTTCCAGATTATTATCTATTACAAGTAAAGCTCCTATGAACATTTATTTGTGTTCATGTTAACATCTAATTGAATGGACATAAGTCTCCATTTATCTTGAGTAAATATTTAAGAATGGGATAACTGGATCATATGATAAGTGCATGTTTAACATTTAGAAACCATCAAAGTGTTCGCTACAGTTCCCATCAGCCGTGTATGAGAGTTCCTATTCCTCCACATCTTTGCCAAATTTTGATTCACTTTTTAAACTTTATCCATTCTAGTAAATTTGTGGTGGTGTCTCACTGTGATTCTAACTTACACCTCTCTAATTACTGATAATGTTAAGCATCTTTTCATGTACGTGTTTGTCATTTGTATATCTTCTTTGGTGAATTGTCTGTTCAGATCTTTGGCCCATATTTGTATTGGGTTGCTTGCCACCTTATTATTAATTTTGAGAGCTCATTTTATAACCTGGATTCAAGTCCTTTATCAAATATATGATTTGTAGATTTTTCCTCCAAGTCTATGGCTTGCCTTTTTATTCTCCTAATGGTGTCTTTCAAAGAGCAGTTTCAATTTTGGTGCCTAAATTCACAAAGATTTTTTTTCCTAGTTTCCTTCTAGAATGTTTTAGATTTAGGTTATACATTAAAATGTACATTTCAATTTCAGTTAATTTTTATACAGTGTGAGGTATGGATTAAAGTCATCTTTTTACATATAATATCTAAATGTCCCAGCATCATTTGTTGAAAACATTATCACTTTTACACTGAATCAATTTCCCACATATCTATCTATCTATTTCTGGAATCTCTGTTCTTTTGGTCTATTTTGCCAATCTCATACTGTCTTGATTAATGTAGCTTTATAATGAGTCTTGAAATCAGGTTTTGTTATTCCTCCAATTTTGATATCTGTTTCCAATATTTTTGGCATTCTATATTCTTTGCATTATTTTATGATTTTAGAATCAATTTGTTAATGTATAACCCCAAAAAATACCTTCAGGATTTTCATTTGATTTGATTGTTTGATTTGTCTGTGTTAAATTTAAAGATAAATTTGGGGAGAACTCACATCTTAATAATTTTGAGTCTTCTGACATACAAACAGGGTATATCTCACTTTTCACTTAAGTCTTCTTTGACTTCTATCAGCAATATGTTTCAGTGTTCAACACAAGCATACTTCACATCTTTTGCGAGATCACTCCCCTTGATTATGGTGATAGGTTTACATGTATATATATATATATATATATATATATATATATATCAGTCTGACCAATCTGTAGACTTTATATACAGTTTACTGTATGACAATTATGTCTATTATATGCTGATGTTATGTTAGACAATAATTTTTATTTGAATTTCTAAGTATTCATTTCCATGGGTTAGAGGTACAATTGATTTTTGGATATTGGTACCATAGCTGAAAAAGTTTCTAAACTTAATTATTCATTTTAATAGTTTATTTATAGATTCTATAAGTATTTTTATACACACAATCATGCTATCTGCAAATAAAGGCAGTTTTTATTTGTTTCTTTCCAGTCTGGATGTCTTTCATTCTTCTTCCTGGATGATTGCACATCTAATTAGACATAGATTTTTACTGATTATCCTACCTAGAGTGGATTCTTAGAACTTTCAGTGCAATGTTAAATAGAAGTGATGAGAACATTCTCCTATAAATAGAAACAAAGGGAGATTTTAGCACACAGTATTTTTTTAAGATGATGTATTTATGGTTAATCATCATAAAAAGTATATCTCAAACTTAGGCTAACGGCATGGTATTTGATCAATTTTCTACTGCCAGTTTGATGTAAGCCACCAAAATCTTTACCAGGACACTGTAAAATCACCCTAGAAAGGTTAATTTATTAATAATATCACAACTGGAGAAATGTAATACAAGTATCTTTTTTGTATAATGACCTCTGTTTCTTTGTGTTTTTTATAGTCTATTTTGCTTTTGGTTTTGAAACATATGCTTACAGGGTATACAAGTTTAGGTTGACTTCATGCTTTCTCTTTCCTTCCTTCCCTTACTCTCTTTTTTCCTTTCTTTTATCTTTCTTTTATCTGTCTCCCTTGCTTGCCTTATTTCCAGTGAAAAATTGGTTGTTATTCTTATCGTTATTCCTTTGTATCTCACATGCCCCCACTCCATGCTTTTAGAATTTTCTCTTTCTCACTTGTTTTGAGTAATTTTGTCATAAAGTGCCCTGATGTAATTTTCTCATGCTTTTTCATACACTTTGGGTTCTAACAAGCTTCTACAATCTATGGACTATAGTTCTCATTAAATTTCAAAAACTGGTCAATTGGGTATAATCCCTGGACATTTTAATCAAAATATCTTTTGTGTGAATCATATCAGGCACCTACAGTGTATCCATTTTTGAATAAATATTTATTAAATAATTGCCACACATTGGAAACTATATGAATCACTGAGAATACAACAATGAACAAAAGAGCATAAACTCCTGCCCTCATGAAAATTACATGCCATACGAGAGAGAGATTTCCAAAAAATAGGTGCAAAATGTGTTAGGTGTCAGTAACTGTTATGGAGGAAAATAAGGTATTGACAATGTGACATTTAAACAGAAATATGAAGCAAGAAAATAAGCCATGAACAGGTCATGGAAAATTATTTTAGATAAAAGGAAGAAAATACAAAGGCAGTTGACAGAAGCATGTCAACTAACATTTTTTCAAGAACTTTAAGAATGCCACAGCAACCAAATCAGTTGGAGATGAGTTCACATAGTTAGTGATGGCCAAAATTGTGTGTAAACCATTATAAAAAATGTTAACTCGTACTTTGAGAAAAATAAGAATTCATTGCAGAGTGTTTGAGAAGAAAAACACATGATCTTCCTTATGTTTTAAAACATTCGTTTTACTTCTTTTGGGAAGATATACTATAAAGTAAAAATGATGTATACAAGAAGGTAAGTTAGGAGGTTACTATAACAATCTAGGTGAGAGATGATGAAGTTCAGGATGGTAACAATGGATGGATAAAATCTAGATTGATTCGGGTTACATGTTCAAAGCAGAGCTGACAATATTTGATTGTGGAGTAAATGTAAAGTATAAGAAAAATACAGAAGTCAAAAGATGAGGTCATTGTTTGGAGTCTGAGTGATTTTAATAAAGTAGCTAACATGCAGTGTCTGGGAAAGCATGAGAAAGCAGTAGATTGTGTCATATTATGATTGCAATTCCTCTTCAGTATTAATTGGAGATGTCAAGTAGACAGTTGGTTACAAGTCTAAAATTTAGGACTTAGATCCAATCCAAGCTAGATATATGAATTTAACCAGTAGATTGTTTTAAAAGAGTGAAACTTGATGAGCTTTCGTCTAGATGAGATCATGTGGAGTGAGTACAGATAAAGAAAAGAAAAGGCTTGAAGATCAATCCAGAGGTGTAGAAGCTTCCAAACACATTGGGATAGTTTTTAGAAAGTTATTTTTGTTGCCATTAATAGTATTTAAATATGTAGTCTGAGATTGAATTAACAATACATCAAAGTTTATTCAAAAGATGCCAAAGAAGTTGACATTTTAGATATCTATACTCTCAGAATTATTTTTGTTCGCAGCTGCACTGCGTATGTGTCATGCACCACATTTAGGTTTTGGACACCTGGCAGTGTTATTGGCTGAATATCAAGAGTGAGAGAGTTTTTGTTAACTTGTGACTCATCAAGATATTTCTGATCAAATATGGTCTTTTGAGAGATCTTTCCTTTCTGCTAGTCATGCCTGAAGTCACATTATCTGAGTTCTCATTACCCAGATAGGTCACTGAACAAAATAAATAAATCTTTCAGATCAGTGAAAATGGAAGCATCATTTAATTTAAAACATATTATCTAAATTACATACAAATACAAAACATACAATGGTGAACAAGCTTCTTTACAGAGTAATGAGAACAGAAATATAGAGAACAGATTTTTCCAAGTCTTATGCAGTCTTCATGTTGTCCAATCACTTTATTTATTTATGGATTTTTGAGTTGGAGTCTCACTCTTGTCACCCAGGCTGGAGTGCAGTAGCACACTCACGGCCACCGCCACAGCCTCGACCTGCTGGGCTTAGGCGATCGTTCCACTTCAGCCTTCCAAGTGACTAGAACTAATGACACACGCCACCACGCCCGGTTAATTTTTGTGATTTAGTGTAGAGACGAGATCTCACCAAGTTGCCCGTGCTGGTCTCAAACCCCGAGGCTCAGGCACACTTTAAAAGAGAAAACATAATATTCCATTGTGTATATGTACCACATTTTTTTTATCCAGTCCAGCTTCAATGGGCAACATGCTTGGTTCCATGTTTTGCAGAAAGACAAACATATGGACTTCGCAGCAACGTTTGTATACCTAACCCTGAATTGTAACCCACATCTTTATAATTTAAAAAAAAAAAAGAGAGAAAACAGACCAGGTGTGGTGGCTTATGCCTATAATCACAGCACTTTGGGAAGTGAAGGCGAGAGGATTGCCTGAGCCCAGGGGTTCGAGACTAGCCTGGGCAACTTGATGAGACCTCGTCTCTACAATAACTCAACAACAATAAAAAAAAAAAACAGCCGGGCATGGTGATGCATGCCTGTTGTTTCAGCTACTTGGAAGGCTCAGGTGGAAGAATCACCTGAGCCCAGGAGGTCAAGACTGCGTTTCACCGCACTCCAGCCTGAGTGACAGTGTGAGACTCAGACTCAGGACCTTGACAATTATCATAATACTATAAGAAAGGGATTGGCCATTGAGGAAAACTGCCAGGGGAGAGAGGGACACACCTCATCAACAAGGGTACCTGCATAATGAACATTTGTATACCTAACCCCGAATTGTACCCCACGTCTTTAAAATAAAAATAAAATAAAAATAATAAATAAATAAATAAAAAGATTTTTAAAACCCCAACAAACTCTATTATTTTGTTGATTTGTCTCAAATATGTCCAACAAAGAAAAGGCCTCTTTTTTTCAATTCACTTAGCCTGAGCTCTGTAGCTCCATAAAAAATATTCCAAAATTTCAAAAGAAATTTTAAAGGAAGTATTTGGGAGCTAATGTTTAAATAAAAAGTAATGATATTTACTGCTCACAGATCACTACAAGAAAAAAGCATTGTTAGTCACAATGCTTTTCTTTACTACAGTCGATTTATCTTTCTAGATCAGTGGTTCACAAAATAGGTGTCTCTGGACCCCCACTGTCAATATGGCCTGGTAACTTCTTAGAAATAGGCATTCACAAGCCCACCCAAGGCCTAAGGAATCAAAAGCTCTGAGGGTAGGGCCCAGTGATCTGTGTTTTTCAGGTCCCTTAAATGATTCTAGTTTGCATTAAAGTTTGAGAACCATTTATTTAGATCAAGTGTACAACAATAACAATAAATCTAGCATTAATAAAAATCTTTGTGTACCAAACACTGCCTCAGGTACTTCACACATATTTTCATTTAAAAATAACTATGCAAAATAACTATTTTGTTTCCAATTTATCAATGGGAAAATTAAGGCTTACAGAGGTTAAAACAAAAATTTAAAAATTCTTTCATTATTCTTAGTCTAAAGCTATTTAACTTTCATGGAGGAAATATAAAAGATGAACTTCAAATCTCTAAAAGAAAGGAGAGTAGAAATATTTGCCGATGCTAATAAGTTCTCAGAAGACTTTTTCTAGATTGTTAAATTTTTGTAATCAAGTGTCAGGTTAATTCAATGGTGTGTAGTTCTAAAGAACTTTACTGAAATTAAGAGCCAGACTGACGTAATCTAAAAAAGAAAAATCAGAAGCCAGTAACAATAATATTTGCTTGACATAATTATCTCCTTTCTCAGTGAAAGGAAAGAAAATTAAAAGGAAGTGATAATACATTAAAAATTTGTCAGAAAAAAATAGACTTTTTAAGTGGCTTTTTAAAAATTTTCCAACAAACGTAGTAGGTGCAGATTAACTTTTCCTTAGGAAAAGTGAATAAAGAAAAAGTATTAAGATCCTGAACTTGAGAAAGAATACTCACTTGGAAGACAACCAGAGGAAACATGGACCCAGAAAGTCCATTGCATCCAAAAGTGCCACAAGCATTCAAAAATCATGTTTGTTCCAACATATCAATGTCACGACATGACTTGATCCTCAATAAAAATTAGGGTCTTAGATCAAAATCTTTTTCAAAAAGGCAACCATGTTATAAATGTTCTATGATCTATTTCCTGATCTTCCACAACTAATTCACCCCTAGACGGAACAGATTTCAAAATGTACTAGCGTAACTGGTACTGTTGGACAGCTCTTTGGAAAAAAATGAAGTGATTTGAATCATGTGTATATTTTTCTTTTGTGACTCGTTTTCCAAAATGATAATAACAAGGCATAGAAATCGCCATTAGTTTTTTTCTTGCTCACCAATTGCTGCTAAGTAAATGACAGAAAGACCCTACCCATAAATACAGGTCATGACTTGAACTGGAATGCAGAAATAAAAAAAATTAGGTGCACTGTTGCAGAGGATTTACATCTAAGAAAAAGAAGCATTTTGCCAGAAAAGCCATATTTGATTGTGCCAGAAATATTTGGAAACATTCACCACAGATTTTTGACTCACACATGTTGGCTTGGAAAAGTAAAACAAGTCAAATATTATCAAATATACAAAAATGCACTAAGAAAATCAACACTTCATTATAGGTTAAACATATACTGTCACTCTTATGTCTTGGTTTTTATACTCTCCACTTGGAATAAATTCTCAAACTCACGAAATAAATGTGTATCAGTTTCTCTCTTCTAAAAAGTACTTGAAAACAAAAGTATATAGTTAAGATTTTTTTACATAAAATAATTATGTTTTGATAATATTTATATTTTTCATATTTCCAAGCGTATGTAAGTTCACTAACTTCAAACAACCTTTTAGAAATAAAAATGCTTGGTACATATCCTATGTAAAGTACCATTCAAAGTATTTATGATGATTTGATGAATTAGACACGATAGCTATGGTGAAGCTAATGTTTCTATAGGTGCCAATTAGAGAATATTTGTGACTCCAACAGATTTTAGTTTGCTTATCTTGTTTTTTTCTAAGCATATTCAAGGCATGTTTCTTAAACATATTCATTACACAAAGATAGTAGATGTTTTTTTTTACAGATTTCTGTTTTCCTATTCTGCCCCTTAAATTTTATTTAAGAAGGTTTCCATCCTAAACCTTCTCTGAATAATCTCTTTACACTGCATTAGATTTAACTACCTCTTAAATGTTGATGACTTTCAAAACCATATCTTCAGGGATCATCTACCTCATATTCAAGAAAATGTGTTGCATTTGCTTTGGGGGACTTGATCATGAATTCATTACTTACTCCGATGTCCAAAAGGGTGTTTCTTACATTTTCTTCTAGAAATCTTATAGTTTGAGGTTTAACAGTAGGTCTTTGATCCATTTTGAGTTGATATTTGAATGTGGTGATAGGTAGGGTCCAGTGTCATTCTTCTGCATGTGGATAGACAGTTTTCCCAGCACCATTTGCTAGATGTGGTGGCTTCTCCACAATGATTGTTATTGGTGGCTTTGTTGAAGATGAGTTGGTTGAGAAACTGTGTTTCTACTTCTGGACTCTCTGTTCTGTTTTATTCATCTATGTGCCTATCCTTGTACCAATATCATGCTGTCTTAGTCACTGAAGCCTTGTAATAAAGTTTAAGGTCTGGAAGTGTAATACCTCCCACTTTGTTCCTTTTGCTGAGGATTGTGTTGGCTATCGGTGCTCTTTTTTTGTTTCCATATAAATTTCTGTATTGTCATTTCTTGGCCTGTGGAAAAAAAAATATGTCGGTAATTTGATGGATATGACATTAAATCTGTAGATTGCCTTGGGTAGGATGAACATCTTGACAATATTGATTCTTCCAATCCATGAGTATAGGATGTTTTGCCATTTGTTTGTGTCATCCTTGATTTCTTTGAGCAGCATTTTGTAGTTCTCATTGTAAAGATCTTTCACTTCTCACATTAGAAGGATGCCAAAGTTAAGATAGACTGGTGGGACCAAATCAAGCTTAAAAGTTTTTGCACAATGAAAGAAACCATCAACAGAGTAAAGAGATAACCCACAGAATGGGAAAATATATTTGCAAATTATGCATCTGAAAAGGCCTAACATTCAGGATCTACAAGGAACTCAAATCAAGTTAAAGGATAAAAAAAATTAAAAAGCGGGCAACAGGAGTGAACGGACACTTCTCAAAGGATTTAATAGACACATGAAAAAATGCTCTGCCTCATTAATCATCAGAGAAATGCAAATCAAAACCACATTGAGATTCCACCTAACACCGGTAGGAGTGCTATAATTAATAGTTGAAAAAGCAACAGGTGTTGGTACAGCTGTGGAGAAAAGGGTACACTTCAACACTTTTGGCAGGAATGCAAGAGTCCAGCCTCTATGGAAAGCAGAGTGGAGATTTTTAAAAGAACTAAAAATTGATCTTTCACACAATCCAACAATCCCACTCTTGGAAATATACGCAGAGGAACAAAAATCATTCTATCAAAAGACACCTGCACACACATGTTTATTGCCACACTATTCACAAAGCGCAAAACATGGACTAACCCTGCGGCCCACTGAAAGTGGCCTGGATAAATAGAGTGTAATATATATGCACAATGTAATATTATGCAACCATAAAGAAGAACAAAATCATCGCATTTGCAGCAACTTGGATGCAGTCAGAGACCAGCATACTAAGTGAAGTAGCACAGAAACAAAGAACTGAACCCTGCATGTTCTCACTCATAAGTGGGCCCTGATCATTAGTCACATTAGCACAAGGGTGGGATTGGCAGTCGTCGCTGGGCACTGCTAGGGAAGGGAGAGAAGGAGGAGGGTAGGGGCACATGACAACACAAAATGTAACCGGTCCACTCCTGGGAAAGTGAGGGCCATCTAGAAGCTTAAGCTCCACCTGCTTGCAGTCTACTTATGTAGTGAATCCTCACTTGTACCTTACCACTCTATAATAAAAAAATAAATTTAAATAAAAAAAGAAAGTGTGTCGATGCTTCCCAACACCTGTATGCCCTTGCCACAGATTCTTACTGCCAGCAACTGTGACCTTCTGCTTGATTACTTTCTTTGATGGCAGGGACCTGAATGTAGGGTAGACTACAAATGTGCAGAGCTAGCTTCCAAGAAGCATCCTCAATCAGTACCAGACTACAGTTGATGAATACCTATTTTAGCAGCCCCACTTACTTTTCAGGTTCTGCAGTCTTTTATAGAGTCTTAGTGGGGCGGGGGGGGACAGGTAGAACCAGTTACCCAGACAGGTAACTTGTGAAGAGCACCCCCTTATTTCTCTTTCCTTTTTTACATCTATAATCCCCTACCAGTACTTCCTGGGATTCACTTCCTTTTTTGGTTGTTGTTTTTTTTCTTTTTTTAAAGTTGTGGGGTAAAATTCAGGGTTAGGTATACAAATGTTCACTATGCAGGTTTCCTTGTTGATAAAGTATGCCCCCTTCCCCTGGCAGTTTCCCACTACTGCCAATACCGTTCTTATAGTATTATGATAATTGTTCAAGGCCCGCTTGTAAGTGAGAACATGTGGTATTCTGTTATTTGTTTCTGTGGGGATTAACTTTCAAATAAACTATTTGTGCTCAAACCCAAGTTTTAACTCATGCATGCATTGATTGGGCCTGTATATCTATATGATTAGCGGACAATTGAAGCCTAAAATGTGTGACAATTCATAGACAATCGAAGCCTAAAACTTACCTTCAGATAGCTAGCTTGACTAGTCCTGATATCAGTATAAACTATACCATCATTACTCTGGGAAATAAATGCTTAAGTTTCATTTTAAATTTTATTCTTTCTCTTATTTTCTATATCCTGTCACAAAGCCACCCAATTTTAACCTTTTAAGATTACTCAAATCTGCCCATTTTCTGCATTACCTTAAGCTATACTTTAGTTTAGGTTCTAATTATGTATTACCTAAATTGCAGCAATTGGTCTTCCCTAAAGTCTTATCTTCCTCGATCTTATATAAACTGTGAAGATTAATTTTATATGCCAACTTGATGGGTCATGAAGGAATGTTTAGCATTTGGTTAAGCATTACTCTGAATGTGTCTGTTAGGATGTTTTTGGATGAGATTAACATTTGAAATGGTAGATTGAGTAAAGCAGATTGTATTCTTGTCTTCGTTAATGTGGGTGGTTGTCACATAATCAGTTGTAGAACCTGAATTTAGAAATAAAAATAAGAAGACTCACCCACCCACAAGTAAGAGAAAACTCCCCCTACCTCACTAGCTTGAGTTGGCATGTTGGACTTTTCCTGCCTTAAATCTTTTTGAATCTCAAACCTAGGGACTTTCAGATTGGCACTTACACCATTGGCTGACTGTCTTGGGTATTCATCTTGCTGAACATGGATCTTGGAACTTTTCAGTCCCCATAATCACATGAGCTAATTCCTTATAATAAATCTCTGTCTACCTATCTTCTACCTCTCTCTCTCTCTCTCTCTCTCTATCTCTCTCTCTCCCCCCCCCCCGTATTATTAGTTCTGTTTCTCTGGAGGACCGTGACTAATACAAAGCTATATGCATACCCTGGAATCATGCCGATCATTTTAAGAGAAAAAAGAAAGAAAGAAAAAGGAAGGAAGGAAAAAAGAAAGAGAGGAAGAAAGAGACTATATCACCAATCTGCTTAAAATTATGACAAAGACTATACATTGCTTTCAAGATAAAATTCAAATTCCTTAAGCATAGAATGCAGACTGCCTATAATCTTTCCTCAGTGAATATGTCAAGCCTCATCCATCCATTTGACATCAAGATTATATTCAATACTTTACAGTTCACAGAGTACTCCAGAGTCTCCTTTACCTTAATGCTCTTAAATAGTTTGTCTTGAGTACCTAAAATATGTTTCCACAATCTCTTTCTTCAAGTTAACTGTCTAATTAATATTCAGATCTAGTGTGACTTATTCCAGGATGTCTTCTGTAATCCACTTCAAACCCAAAGTCTGGTTTAGGTGCATTTTCTATATGTCTCCATATTGCACCATGTGCTAAACACTGAGTTAAAGGTTAGAGAGATTTGAAGAATAAAATATCATTACTGCTTCCAAGGAACTCACAGTCTAGCATAGTCTGGCATACAAGTTTAAGAAATTTGTTTGAAATGAGTAAAAGAAAAAAAGTGACAGAAAGTACAAAATGTCACAATTTTTCCCAACAGAAATCCAGAAATTTTGAACCTAGTTTTTTTGTTAAAAGAGTGATTTGGAATCACAACTTAACATTTAACCTGTCTCATTAAATGTTTTGTCATATAAAGTATAAGCCATAAATTTATATTATTTGAGTTTCAATTTTCAGCTGGTTCTTTAGAAGCAATAAGAAAAATAAAACATTTCAATCTAAAACTTATATTGTAAGCTCTAAATTACTAAATATTAAGAGGTACTAGGAATATAGATATTGCAATATGTCTCTGAGTTGCTTGAAGGGGAGAAATTCATTTTTTGGTTTATATTTATTTAACTTTTTTTTAAAAGAAAATAATAAACCATTAAAACATGACACTATATTAAGTAAATTTAAGAAAGGGTTTTTTTTAGTTTTTGCTTGCTTTTAAAGACACTCTCTGCTAACACATTCATTTTCCAAAGGAATGGTTGGAAAATGTAGTGTGTGTGTGTGTGTGTGTGTGTGTGTGTGTGCGCACGCGAGAGAGAAAGAGAGAGAGAGAGAGAGAGAGAGAAAGAGAGAGAGAGAGATACTATGGAGGAATCAATGAGCAGGACTGAAATTGCTATTCCTAATGTTTCCAAGCACTGAATAGGAGTTGACCTTAGTGCTCTCAATAGTCTCTCTGTCCCTATTTTTCCATTTAAGTTAATGAAGAACTGTATAAATTTGCCAACATAATCTGGAGCCTGAAGCCCTAGTGTAATTAGTTGATGTATTAATTTGCCAGCTAGATGTGAATTGAACATTACTACGGTGGATCATCATGCCAAACCCAGTGGTAAAAGCTCTAAAGGAGGTAACGAATATAGGTCATTTCCAGTCTCAATCTACTCACTGAAAATTTAGCACAGTGAATAAATAATTTTCTATGTGGACAGTCAATTTTCTGTTTCCAGCAGAAGAGTGGGCATCTAATCACACAGACGATTACGTTTAAAGAATTAGAAGTCAGCATCACCATTACAATCATAGAAATCAAAAAAAATGCTGATATTAAAACTATTCCACAACAATTTAACTCAAACATTCAACATGTTACTAACTGATGTATTATTAAAATTCCATTTGGCTAAATGTTAAATCTACAAAAAGAGAATATATGAACTGTCTTTGATTTATGTTTTATCTTAATGTTTGTATCTTTCTATAATGAAAGCATTATTTTATGTAGATCAGAAATAATAAATTTGGTCATTAATATTAAAAACCATAATTTAGTTAGATAAATGCAAGTCATAAATAACTTCACTGTAAATAAAAAATTAACTTAGCAATCACAAACACAACTTAGAAATACCTTTGGAGTCAACTTCACAAAAAAAATGAGAAATTCATTAATCTATTTTTTTTCTAACTTGCTGCTGTGTCCTCAGTATTCACTTTAGTTTTTTATTATGATATAGGAATAAATAGAATAGTGGCACAGAAAGATCTCTTTGCATATTTTGGAAATAATATCCAAAGGAATGAATTTTGAGTTCTAACACTGTCCTATTAAGTTAATACAATGATACAATTGTATATTGAATACAGATAGATAATCCTGTAAATAAGCTGCTTAAACTCATTTCCAAAAAAAGAATTAATATAGTTTTAGCTATCTAATTAATGCATACACCTGAAAAGTATAAAGTAAAACTTGTCATACTAGACTAACAAAACTCAACATAAAAATATTCCTCCAACCTCATCTCAATCCATCAAGTCAAAGACAAAAACCAAAGTAATTAGAATTTTAAAAAACTGAACATTTATCTCGTCAAAGTTTACTAATGGTGTGAACACCTATTAATAAAGATACAAAATATCCATAATAATCAGCTTCAACAAGCCTGTTTATGTTTTTCAATTTTGAATAAATTGTTTCCCATTGAGAATATAGCCTGGGGGCTCCAGTTAAGTTTATAGTTTCCAAATGATTTTTATTCCCTTATTTAAAAACAAACAAATGTTGTTCGCAAATATTGATTTAACTTATGGAGGAGAATGATATCTGGGAAAGACTGTAACACATAAAGAACCCAACACAATGTTGGGTAAATGCAGTTCTAACTTGCAATTTACCAAACTGTGAGATTCTAAAACTAAATCATGTTTTAGTTCATTCCCTATACCCAAATTTTTTTATGCTTCTATTTCTCTCAATTTCTGCATTTACAAGTTGTGTCTGTCTAGTTGGTAATCTAGGTTCAAGGCTTAATGTTGCCATAAATTTACAAAAATGATTACTTAACACCAAGAATTTCAGGAATTTTATATTGTACTAATAATTTAAGGAAATATGGGGGAAGAGGAGATAGAACATTGCATAGTCTTTCACCATTAATTGCTTCTATCCCCCATTCTCTTTTCTCCATTTCCCTACTATCACTAAATGTAGCAAATAGGCTCTAGCTTTATCTGATACATGCATTTTACTAAAGTCAAAAGACAGAAGAGCCTTCTTTTCAGATATTTTTCTTTTATTAAGAAATAAGATTGCGGTCAAGATGGCAGCAACACAGGTGGAACTGTGAGATTCTCCGAATGTGAGTTCCCCAAAAAGTCTCTTGCCCTCCTTCCCCTACCCCACTGCCCACAGCTGGATGCATTGGTCCGAGGCTCAGGGACGCCCGGTCCGACGCAGGGCCGGTTATTGCGTCCAAGGCTGCTCCCTCGTGGGTGGGAAGGTCCGGGTCTCAGCTCCATCCCTGACTGCATTGATCCCAGACTGAGCCTCCGGTCACCCTAGGAGGCTCTGGGCACCCACCCCTCGGAGGCACTGATTCCATCTCTGACTGAAGTAC
>CAUYQG010089679.1:0-26072 GCA_963574415.1 Tarsius wallacei
TGCGCGGTCGCCGGGAGTTGGGGGCACTGCCAGGTGCGCCGACCCTGCCGGGTGCCCTGCCGCGCCCTCCGCGGCCCCCAGCGCCCGGCCCGGCCGGTGGGAAGCGCCACCTCGTCGCGGTCACCGTCCCCCGAGCGCCGCGCGCGGTCCGCTTCGCCTCCCTCGCGCCTTCCCTAGCCCGAGTGGCTGCCGCCTGCCTGCGCCGCGGGTCCTCATTCCCCTGCTCATGAATATTCTGACAGAGGCTAATGCCGTTGAAGTAAATTGAATTAGCCAATTGGTGCCAGGAATGTGCGCTCCTTCCTTCTGAGGAGCTGTCTGGAAACCCCCACCAGATGAAGGCAATTAACGTCCGGTTGGCACCCTGTGGTTTAGACCAGCGAGGGGCAAAATGGGTTAATTCTTTAATTCTTTAAACGCAGTTTAGATACCGCATTTAAATGTTTAAACTCCTCTATTGGCTGAGAGAATAAGAAAATGTTAAGAGGAGACAGAGGAAGGCGTGGGGGGTGGTGGTATTTACGTCCAAACTTTCCCTTGAAGTTGAGGTGGCTTACCTTGTATAGATCATGGATTCCGGAAGCGGCAGTTGATGAGTACAGGGAAAGGCAAATAGGATCAAAAATTGGATGAATATCAACCCGGGTTTAACCTTGACCTTGAGGATGCAAAAGCCTAATCATTTCCAAGAGGAGGGTCATGGGGAGATGATAAGACTGAGAGGGAAACCACGCTCATCGACGTTTATAATTTCCCCAAATGTTCAGACTTCCATTTGTTGTCCTCTTAGCAAAATCGTAGAGTTTTAAGCCTTTGACTTAAGTTGAGATGGGGTGTAGGCACATTAGGGGTGAGGAATTTCAAGGAGGAAGCTGAGACCACTCCTCTTCCCAGCTGAGGAGAGTTCCCCAAATCACACAGTTACTGTGACAGGCCATTCCGTAAGACAATTCGGTTCTACCAGACTTTTGTTTCTGGGGTCAAGTAAACAAGGTCAACAAGAAGGACCACCTCTCTCTGGTCCTGACTCCCGCCATAGAATGTCAAGTTATTGATTACAACTTGAGTTTAGCAGGTGGTGGAGGGGCAACTCTGCCAAGTTCTGTTTCTACATTTCTCTTCACAATCAAGTGAGATGCTTTTAGGATTTCCTCTCCCATAACTTATTTTCTAAATGCAGAAAGTTATTCTGATTGAATTGATAGGTTACTAAACAATCGATTTGTACAACTGCTCTGTGGCCAAATGCTCTATGTGTATAAACAACTGATAAAATTATATGTACAAAGAACCAATAAGATTCCCAAGTGTGTGACAATAGAAATACATATTCAGCTAGGGCAATTGTGCCATGTTTTAATAGGTCTCAGCAGGCCTAAAACTAGAACTCATAGTTATAACAGTAACTATTAATAGAACAGCTAATATTTAGTGAGAACTTGTTATGTGACAGACATATGTTACATGAGTCATTTCATTTCATCGTTCCAAGAACTCTATTCAGTGTATACTATTATTTCTCCATGTTAACAGATGAGGCAGATGAGGCTCAAAAAGGTAGTTACTGTTGACCCTGGAACAACTTGAGGATTAGGGGTGCTGATCTCCATGTAGTCATAAATACACACATAACATGTGATTTCCCCAAACTTAACTACTAATGGCCTACTGTTGTCTTGAGATCTTATAGATAACAGTCGATTTTCTGTAGGTTATGTGTATTATATACTGCGTTCCTACAATAAAATAAGCTAGAGTAAAGGAGATGTTTTTGAGAAAATCACAAGGAAGAGAAAATATATTTACTCTTCACTAAGTGGAACTGGATAATAATCATACACTCATAATGATATTTATCCTCATTGTCTTCATGTTGAGTAGGCCAAGGAGAGGAAGAGAAGAAGGGTTTGGTTTACCATCTCAGAAAAATTCACATGTAAATAGACCTGTATAGTTTGAACTTGTGTTGTTCAAAGGTCAACTATAGTGTGTCCAGGTCACATAGCTCATACGTGGTGGAGAGCCACTTTGACCCAAAGAAGCTTAATCACCAGGCTAGAGGCATCAGGTTACCAGCAGCTCATACTGCCTTTCTAGCTAAAAAGAAAACATGTTTCTAGGCATTTTGTTAGAGTTACTTGTCCTCGGTGATCAATTTATTACCAGGATTTAGAAGAAAAAAAGTAGATTTTGGGGGGAGATGGTGTGATGGTTAATTTTATGTGTCAACTTGACCGGGCCACAGGATAACCAGATATTTGGTGGGATATGATTCAGAGTGGTTTTTTTGAGGGTGTTTTTGGATGAGAATAGCATTTAAATTGGTAGACTGAGTAAAACAGATGGTCTTCCATGATGTGGGTGGGCCTCATACAATCAGTTGAAGGCCTGAATAGAACAGAAGGCTGATCTTTTCCAAAATAAGACAGAATTCTGCTGCCTAATAGCCTTAAAACTTGGATATAAGGCCTGCAGTCTCTCTAATTGCATGAGTCAGTTCCTTGTTCTATTTCTCTCCTTACATTGTATTAGTTCTGTTTCTCCAGGGAACTTCAACTGATACTGATAGATATATTCAGTAAATACTGCTATTTGTGAATTTCCCGTGGATGTCTGACTGTCTTCATCTCCCAACACATTGTCTGGCACATAGTATGCAATTTTTTTTTACTTATGATTTTCTAGGCCTATTATTAATAAGGTAGACAAAATTATATTTTATTTTTCCCATTTTTTTCAAAAAATGTGGGTAAGCGATCAGATTTAAATAAAACTTTATCTTTGAAATACTAAAAATTGACTATGATAGATTAAAGCAAAATTTATAGATATTACATGAGGGGAGAAATTTTAGGGGTAAAATAATCAGGCTAGGCCAGGCACAGTGGCTCACACCTGTAATCTCAGCACTTTGGGAGGCTAAGGCAAGAGGATTGCCTGAGCCCAGGAGTTCGAGACAGCCTGAACAACTTGGCAAGACATTGTTTCTACAATAAATCAAAAAATTAGCCAGGCATGTTGGTTCACACCTGTGGTTCCAGCTACTCACTCCAGCTTGGGCAACAGCATGAGACTCCTACTCAAAAAAACCACAAAAAACCAAAAAGCAATTGTTAAGTGCCTACTAAATACAAGGCACATAGCTATTCCAATGTTTTCTATTAAAATTCACAGATGGGCTGGGCGCAGTGGCTCATGCCTAAAATCCCAGCACTTTGGGAGGCTTAGGTGAGAGAATTGCCTGAGCCCATGTGCTTGAGACCAGCTTGAACAACTTGGCGAGACCTCGTCTCTACTAAATATCAAAAAGTTAGCTGGGAGTGTTGGCACGTGCCTGTAGTTCTAGCTACTTGAAAGACTGAGGCGGAAGGATCACCTGAGCCCAGCAGGCCGTGAGCGTACCACTGCACTTCAGCCTGTGTGACAGAGTGAGAGATTCCAACTCAAAAAAAAAAAAAAAAAAAAAAAAATCCCAGATAAATAACTTTAAATAGTTGAGAATCTGCCATATTTTATTCTCTGAAACTTTGAGTGGTTTAAAACTCCTTTGTTAAAAAGTATATGACTGTTTTATTCCTGTATTAAATACTTTTGATTTGTCCCTTCACAATTCCTTACGATGCTCTGTTGGTTCTACCTTTTACAGTGAGAATCCTCTTAGGATTTAGAAGCAACATTTCACAGAAAAGTCTTCAAATATTGGGATGTTTATTTATATGAATATGTTAACATGATTTTAGATCCCACGAAATATTACCAGGATGAGTGCTTTTCATATTTCAAGGGTGTCCGTGGGCAGTGTCAGGGAAGGACTGTCTGAGTCCAAGGGGGACACTGTTACTGGGTTGGGGGACAGGGGGCTTTCTTGGACAAGCCCTTCTCTCTTGGGGGGAACCAAGTTAGTGAGCCTGCAAGGTGGAAATAATGATACCCCGTTTATTGAGTGTTTAGCTATTTGCAAATTGCTCTCCCATATGTCTCGTTCCATCCTCCCAGCAACCCTATGAATTCAGCATTATTATCCATATTTAACTGATGAGGAATCCCAAGCTCAGAGATTCAGAGCTTCTCCTAGGAAAGGAAAGAGCAGGGACTTTAATCTGGTGACAAAGTCACCTTCCCAGTGAAGCCGTCTTTGACATCTCCCTCTGCGTCCCCTCCCTCTGTCCCCGCTATGCACACACATTTCTTTTTCTGGTAGAAACACAATTCCCTTCTTTGTGCTCCCCTAGGACTTCTAAGATGTGTAAAGAAATAATTAGAACACAATGTGTTGTTTCTACCAGTAATCAAAAGTGACCTGAAGTCAGAGGTTTTGTGTTCATCATTTTTGTCCCTAAATTTTGCCAAATGAGAAGCACGTAGGAATACCAATCCCAGTCCCAGCACACTTTAGCAAATGTGTCCCAAATGTAGGATAATAGGATTAAACAAAATAGTTGGCAGGTGCTTTAGAAATTTAAAAACACTGTATAAAGATCTTCTCCTTCTTCAAAAATAGATTCAGAAATGAATATAATAATTTTAGCCTTGACCTCTGCCTGATAAATTCTATGGATGAGAAAGCAGTTTGATAACTTTTATGTCAGCTACAGTTTTTAGGACATGGATGGATAACACTTGCTCAAATTATAATCATCTAGTTAATAGTAGTACTAAATTGGCCCATTAAACAAGAAGGTATTAGTCTGGGAAAGGTGTGTGTGTGTGTGTGTGTGTGTGTGTACACGTGTGCACAATCTTCCTGTAGTTTAAGCATGTTTTCTGTGAATAAACACCTTCAGCCACTAGTATAACTGTATTTCTCTAAATAAGGAATCTGCTTTTTTTATGTAGGCTGATCTTTATTAAGAGCTCCCAAGGTTACAGAGTTAATGACAAGACTGAGCCTTCTGACCCTGGTTCAAGGCTATTTTCACTACTCTGCTCTGACCCTGATTGGCAACCACTGCCCATATAGTGTGGTTTATGGTTTTAAGATTGAGATGAGAGATAAGCAGTTCAATACCTCGTTATAATTAGTCTCCTGAGTCAGCTAATACCCTTCTAATGCAATTTGGCGGTCTAGATTATTCAGTATTATCCATTCAAGATATTTTTGGATGTCATGATAATTATTTAGTAGCACTGATGACAATGACACACTAAAAACACTTTCGTGGCTTCATAGCCCATCTCTTTCATAAATATTCATCAGTGAACAGTTGTTTTGGTAAAAGATGCACACATACAACATTTGCAAAATTAGGAGTTCCTGTTAATCTACAGGTTCTGTATTTTCTGTTATGTTCAATTTCTGGGTTGATTTTACAAAGACCATTTGCAGTTTTGTGTTACTCTATGTTTGTTTTTGTGTACCATACACAGTCTGCCTCTTGAACTTATGGGTTAATCAGTGACGTTCAGTCATTTTCAGAAGAGATTGGCTTCCTCACTGTAGATGTCTGTCAATTCCTATCTCCGTCTCACTGTGTTTGTGAATGTAATAGAGAAAAATGCATCTCACCACCATCACCTCCTAGAAGAACTATCCTTAGAAACTGTGCTTGTGACGACATTCTCGAAGTTGACACTACTGATTCATTCAGTTGAATCTGACAGACTTGAATACAGTGTCCTTGCTATGGGCAAGGTGCCATGCTAGTTATTGTGAATGTTTCAAAGAGAAATAAAACCAGTGACTACTCTCAAGGAGTTTATAATCTGCGAGAGGGGCCTTGATATTTAGCAAAGTAAAAGATCGAAGGCAGAAATGGATAGTTTCTATTAAAGTATCAAAAAGGGAGTGCTGTGGGAGCCCCACAAATACAGAAAGATTCCTTTCAGTGGGGAGGGGACAGGAGAAAGTTCCATGGAAGGAGTAATTGTTGGTCTGTTTTCTGAAGAATGGAACATTATTTGTGTAAGGGGAAAGGGTAGAGTGACTCTCAGGGCTAGAGGCATGGAGCTGTGAGATCACCGCAGAAATTTCAGGAAATGCTATGATTGCATTAACCAGAGAGCACATGACATTAGAGGGAGATGAGACTAGAGAGGTAGGTGGAGCCCAGAGGGTCTTGGATGCTGCCTGAAGTGTGTTTGTTATCCTAAAGGCAACGAGGAAGGTGCTGACCTAAGCTTGGGAATGACACTGCAGCTGTGTTTATATTTGCATGTGGGACATTTTGGAGGTGAGGGACTGGAGGAATGGGGTCCAGCTAAGAGGCTTGTAGTAGCTGAAACAAGATTTGAGAATGGTCTGAGCCAGGGACATGGCAACAGGACCAGAAAGCAGAGTGGAGATAGAAAGGAATCACAGCATATGTGTTCACATTACACTGAAAATACGTTTCTACCTACCTGTCCCGGATGCCTCTGTCTCAACAACCCTCTGGCACACACATGCACACACACAGGCATACGTGTGCTCACACTTGCCCACACAGGCACACAATGGATGCTCACACACATAGCAATCGTCTCAAGAGCATACATAACTTGAAGTTTTCCCCTTGTGTCTCAGCACCTAGACCTGTGCCAGGCATTTTGTTGGCACTAGATCATTGTTGGCTGAATGGAATTCAAAGTGACTGATGTGGGGCACCGAGAAAAATGAGGAATTGCAAAATATTGATTCGAACTGGTGATGGATTTCAGTAGGCAAACTAGAGATATTCTCCTATGTCCTTTATTAATTAATTGGTGTTGGGAAAAAAGAGAAGGCCTGGGGTTGAAGATGACTTTTGATTATAGAAAGATCTGAGAAGATAAAAAAACATCTGGTGGAGATGATGGTGGGCACAGCTGGAAAACTGCATGGCTAGAACATGGCTCTAGCTCTCTGAGGTCTGAAAAAAATCTTCTCCTGCAGACTTGCAAGCATTTGATCGGGGCTTCTTTTTAGTCGTTTAAAAGATGTGGTAGGCAGAATAATGCTTTCTCAAAGATGTCTATGTCCTAATTCCTAGAACCTGTGTCTATGTTAAGTTAAACGGTGAAGCGGTGGGGCGGGGGTGCGGTAAAGTGGATAATCAGCTGAGATTCCGGTAGGGAGGTTATCCTGGATCATGTGATGGGCCAAATGTAACGAGAAGGGTCCTTAGTGGAAAAGGAAGACAGAAGAGGCAGAGACAGAGGTACCACATGTGGACCCTACTCTCCATTGATGGCTTTGGAAATGGAGGAAGGGACATGAGCCAAAGAATGGTTGTGGCCTCTAGGAACTCGAAAAGGCGGAAATGTTCTCCCCTAGAGCCTCCAGGGCGAAACAAAGCTTTGCTAGCACTTTGATTTTATCCCAGTGAGACACTTTGAGATAAATGTCTTCTGACTTTCAGAACTATAAGACAGTACATTTGTGCTGTTTTAAGCCCCTAAGCTCGTGATCATTTGTTACAGCAGCAATAGAAAACTAATACGGAAAGGATGACCAGGATGGTTACTATTTTGGATATGTATTGTTATATTTTGGGGTACTTGATGCCCAAGCCACACGAGCTACAGTTGTACAATGTCTTGAGATTCAACTATAGAAATAGGTTTTGTTGTTAATTTCCAAATATAATATGATATTTGTGACAGCTTTAGTGGTGCGAAGGCAGTATATGTTCTTTGTTTATGTCATCCTGTGTGCAACAAGGAGGCTGATGGTTTTATTTTTTTATTTTTTATTTTTTTGAGTTGGAGTCTCATTCTGTCACCCAGACTGGAGTGCAGTGGCCGCTCCCGGCCACCGCAGCCTCGACCTGCTGGGTTCGGTGATCCTTCCGCCTCAGCCTTCCAAGTAGCTGGAACTACAGGCGCGCGCTACCACACCTGGATAATTTTTTGATTTATTGTGGAGATGAGGTCTCACCAAGTTGCCCAGGTGGGTCTCGAACCCGCGGGCTCAGGCATTCCACTCACCTCAGCCTCCCAAAGCGCGGGATTACAGGCTGAGCCACCGAGCCTGGCTGAGGCTGATGGTTTTAAATTAAGCCTTCCATGTAGTCCCTCAGACAGCACTCCCAGATACAGCGCTGGCGTCTCAAGGATTGTGAAATATAGCATCCATACATGAAAATCACAATGAATGTTTAGAGCCTTGTTGGAGTCACCCAACTTGTGTGGCACTGCAATTAAACAGTCATGTTCAAATCATCACTTTTGTAGTTCACTTTGGAGTCGCATATCTTTTGGAAGATTGTGTTTGTAAAAATTCTTTTCGGCTTTCATTATTGTTACTGGTTCCACATGTGTCATGTGAAGTGACTGAAAATTCAACAATGAGAGTAAAAATAATATTAAAAGTTGTATCTTCCTCTAAAAATGTGAGTTGTCAGTAACTGAGTGGCATTTTCTGTGGTTTAGCATTGTATGGGTCTGGGCTATTATTTTAGTTTTGATGCTTCATCAAAGCCCCAAGTGAAGGGCAGAGAAAGCAAATGAAATATATTCGCTGTCAAATTCACATGTACACTCAGCATGACACATAGCCTAATGATCACTCCTTATTCATAACAAATCCCTTAAAAGCTGGGTAAGGGGAATGTTACTTAAAAATACACTAATTCCTAAAATTAGCATGGACTTTAATTTTTGAAAGGAGCCTCTGGCAAATGAGTAAAGTCTTCATGTATACATAGAGTTGCCACAATTTTTGATATTCCACCACACCAAATGTTAGGAGAACATAAAGAAACCTAAAAATAAAGTATAAAATAGGATGACTAATTTTGTGTGGAGAGGTTTTGCAGATGAAGGAAACTCGATTTGCCAGTCTCTTTGTAAGTAAAGACTATTTGTTATTCTTGACATTATTTTGAAATCCTCATGCAAGGACTAATTGCAAGAGAGAGCTCTCAATCTGCTTATTGATAACCTACTAAAGGCAAAGTTGTAGATTATCGAAATTAGAGGATTAGTGCTGTATAACCGGAAAATTAGTCACTCTTTATGTTTTAGTCGCTGAAAAGCATTAAGAAAGCAAAGGTAGTAGAGTGTAGTGGTGAAAAAAGCTGTCCCTGGAGCATCACAGTCTGAATCTGAATCTACTCTCAGCTACTTGCCAGTGACCTTGAGCGTTATTTAGCCTTGTGCCTGCATTTTCTCCTCTGCAAAGTGGGTGTAATTGTAATGCCTACCTCATAGGGTTCTTATGAAGATTTAATCAGATAATTCATGACAATTGTTTAGCGCATTCTGGCCCATAGTAAGCATCCGTTAGAAATGACCCACTGTTACCATTAATTCTACTGATACTTAATAGTTGTGCGTATTTATGGGGGTAACTATGATATTTTGATACACACATACAATGTGTAATAATCAAATTAAGGTCATTGGGATATCCATCGCCTCAAACACTGATCATTTCTATATGTTGGGAACATTTTGAATCTTCTTTTTTAGCTGTTTTGAGATAGACGATAAATTCTTGTTAACTGAAGTCACCCTACTGTGCTGTTGAATGCTAGAACTTATTCCTTCGATCTAACTGTGTTTTTGTACCCATTAACCAACCTCTTTTCATTCCTCTCTCCCTCCAAATATTCTCAATTAAATGGTTCAGTGCCTGTCGCCCTTGTGTGATAAACCTTTCAATTCCAATCTTTCATCTCTCTCCCTTCTGTGTATCTCACACTGATAAAGCCTGCTGTCCCCTGTAAAAGCAAGAATTAGACCAGCTCCTGGTACCCACCATTCTATTCACTACATCTATGAATTTTTTTTTTTTTTTTGTAGAAACAAGGGTCTCACTATGTTGCCCAGGCTGGTCTTGAACTCTTGGTCTTCAGCCATTCTCCTGCCTCAGCCTCCCCAAACGCTGGGATTACAGAAACATACCACCTATAATCCCAGCCTGAACTCAGTCAGCTAATCCACTATTATTAATAATGAGTTATAAATATCCCTGTATTTCTATGCTTTTTAATATCATCTTTTCCCAGAAAGGAGATTGAACTATTTTGCTCACTAGCATTTGTGCTGTCAAATAATAAAATCAGGATATTTTCTGATATAAAGTGTCTTAGAGACAGTCAAATTTCAATCATCTCATTTGATGGTTGAGAAAACTGAGCTTGAGAGAAGCAAAGGCACTTGTCACACCATCTAATCTTCTCTATGTGCATATTTGGGTGTTTTATAAATCATTTGGATTTGTAAACCAAATTAACGTTACAGAACCAATTAGCCCGATTCTCCCTCTTATAAGGGGTGAGGCGAGAGGGCTTTGTCAGTGTGGGATACACAGAGGGGAGAGGGACGAAAGACCGGAAATCGAAATGTTTATCACACTAGGGCAGCATGCACTGAGCCATTCACCTGAGAATATTTGGAAAAGAACCTCTTTTTTTTTAATAGGCAAAGAGCTCACCTCTGAAGACGGTGAGGTGGTGAATTCATCCCAGTTTCTACATGTCCAAGGGATGTCGAGCAAGTTCTTTTCTTTTGCTTGTGTTTTCTCATCTGTCAATCTGACATCCGATCAAACTGCATCCCAGGATGGTCAGGTCAGGATCTCAAAACAGATCCAGATGTGAGAGATCTACCAGGAAGAGGCAACATATGTCACCTCAGCTTTAAAGGGAGTCTAAGAGGTTGAAGGAGGAAGTTAGAGCGAGGGTCCGATTCTTACAACCTCTTGGTGTCAGTAATCCTGCATGAGGATGCTTTCCTGAAGCAGAGGACTTGGGGGTATGTGTTTTTAGCACAGAGTTCATGACGATGGAAACCTGGAAGGAAGAGACAGCAAAAATGACCAGTTTGTCTATTTTGGCTTTCATATAGTTTCTAGGTAGAAAGAAACAAAATAAACAGAGGAGTAAAGAAAATCTAGGGAGTTTGTAAAAAAAGGAAGAGAGCGCCATAACATGCCATTCAAGGTGCATTTTTTCTTGGGAGGATTCTTTTTTTACAAGGGATAAGAACAGCTGTCTAACAATAAATTACGTGGCTGGGAACCCTGACTATCTGTTCACTTAGGAGATACCCGAGGGAAATATTTTTCAGTAAATCAAATCTTTTCCAGTAAGAAGTTTGATGTGAGCTTTAGATCAATAGAGAAAATAGATTTATTTTGGCGATTCTATAAGGGAAAAAAGGATAGAACTCTTAGAAGAAATTTGTTGTGATTTTACTTATCATGTTTAGGACTAAAAATTCGCACCATTCTTTTCCCCCCAGAAATAAAGCAGTGGGATTGAAGCAATTGGGCCTTGTTTTGGAATGGTGATATTTTCGGAAAATAAAAAGACATAATGGGGGGGGGGATATAGTACTATATCCCTGGGGAAGATGGAGTCACATCACATTCTAGGAATTTTTCACCTAAAGAGCAAGGAGGAATACTGTTTGCATGTGGTGAGCCTGCTGATGTAGATATCAGTAGTAATGATAACTTGCATTTAACTCGCTTGCCATGTGCCACAGACAGTACCTAGCATTTGTATATATTATATCATTTAAATGGCACCACCACCAGCTAAGATGGCTAATATGATTATCCCCGCAGATGAGAACAGTGAGGCTTAGAAGAGTTAACCTTATTTTGCCACAGTCCAAAGACAAACGGCTCACAGGTGCAGCTTAAGACATTATTCCAGTGACGATGCTGTGAATGCAAGTCCTTCAGGTGTGGAGGACAATGGCACAGAAGTGGTCTCCTGACATAGACGGTGGAGAGGGCGGATTTGTGATGTTGTCTGAGCACAACCCAGTGAGACGCAGGAAGGTCAAAGCCAGCATCATCTGCCCTCACCAAGGCACGGGCGCCACCTGCAGGTGGAAGGCGGGATAGATAGTATCGGGGAGCCTCAGAACGCAGGAGGCAGAGTCATGGCTGATGGGGAACCAAGGGGCAAGTATTTTAGGGGTAAGTCAGAAGGGCTGTCAGTAGTAACATGGGACTGGGACAGCCCTGCTCAACAAAGGCCACGAGAATCCGTTGCTTCTGAAGGCATATCAACAGTGGAAGAAAGAAATGAGCGGGCCTTTTGGATTCATGAACTGGAAAGAACCAGACCATGAGAGTGATGAAACCATAGGAGATGGCATTGAAACCCCAGAGGTAAGAATATAGAAGAAAAGAACTAGTATATGCCCTAGGGTAAATAGGAGACGGAGGAGGAAGCCTTGAGAACCTAAGAAAAGTCCTCTGTGCCTTTATACAGCGAGTAAGTAGCTCAGGCAGGTAGGAAGCTCGTGAAACCAGCTTCTGGAGGTCTTTAGCAGAGAACACCAGGCAAAGATGTGACCTAAGAAACCGGGTTGCCATAAGAAGTGGGAGTTTCAGCATAGGGAGAAAGTAGGTATGTGGTTTTATGACACTTGTTAATAGGATTGAGTTTAGGGAGGGATTAGGGCTTGGTCAATGCATGAGATGAAATCTGGGATGGAGGTTACACAATAGTGAACTAAGGACAAGAAAGATACAAGTTTGTAAATAGGAGGGGGTAACCCCGCCAAAAGCTGGGACTATCTTTTGGAGGGTGGGCCCCTTATAGTACACTTGGAATTTGTCCCTTCAGATCAAACAGTCAACCAAAGTTTTTATCTGGAACTTTTGAGAAGGTTGCCTCACAATCTGTGGAAGAAACGTCCTGAGATATGGCAAACAGGTGACTGCTTCTTCCAACCATGACAACATACCTGCTCACACCGGTTGAATGTTCAGTAGTTTTTGACCCCAAAACGGTATGACCTCCATTCCTCACCCTCCCTATTCACCTAATCTCATTCCGAGCAACTTTTTTTGTTTTCCTATACGAACATAGTCCTCAAAGGTAAATGTTTTGCCGACGTGGAAGAGGTGAAGCAAGAAACAGCAGAAACACTGAAAGACATCAAAGTGGACAAGTTCAAAAATTGTTTTTTTTTTTTTTTTTTAGTTGGAGTATCACTCTGTTGCCCAGACAGGAGTGCAGTGGCCGCTCCCGACCACCGCAGCCAAGACCGGCTGGGCTCCGGCGACCCTCCCGCCTCAGCCTTCCGAGTAGCAGAAACTACAGGCGCGCGCTACCTCGCCCGGCTAATTTTTTGATTTATTGTAGAGATGAGGTCTCGCTTGCCCAGGCGGGTCTCGAACCCGCGGGCTCAGGCAATCCACTCACCTCAGCCTCCCAAAGGCAGGGGATTACAGACTGAGCCACCGAGCCAGGCTCAAGTTCAGATCTTAAGTGAGGACCTGTCCCCTGAGCTTCAGATTTGTGGATGCAGTGCCCCTAGCTGTCTCTAGGCATTGCCAACGTGGCCTGTGCAAACCCTGCCCCTGTGCCCCACTCCCATGCTGCTTTGCTCACAGTCTTCTGCTCAGCCAAAGGCAGCTCCACGTGTTGTTCAGGCTAGAAGTCTCCGTGCTCTCCTTGACTCCTCTCTTTATCTCACTCATGGCATGCAGTCTCTCAGCAAATCTTCTTTTGGCTCTATCTGCAAATCAGCGCCAGAATCTGGCCAATTTCCATCACCTGCACTATGGCCACCCCTTACGAGCCACCATTGTCTCTTGCCTGGATTCTTGCCACGGCTTCCCAGCTTTCTCATTGGTGTATTCTCCACACGGCAGCCAGAGAGATCCTTTTAAAGTGTGTCACAGCGTGTCACTGCTCTGCTCACCCTTGCCCCTGGGTGCCCATCTCTCGTGAAGCCAGAACCAAACTATGCACTCTGCCTCTCTGACCTCATCTTCAACTGCCCCCCCAGTACTCTGCTCCAGTCATACCCCCCTCCTTTGGCTCCTGGCCGAGGCCAAGTCCTCTTTCACCTCCACCTCTTTCACTTTGCCCTTGCTCCTCTCATGGTCCCCCATATAGTTATAGTGCTTCCAGTACCAGGAGGGCTTTCCTAGATGACCTTGGGTTAATTAACAGTCTCCAAACCCAAACTTGGCAAACTGCCTTTTTGAAAGCAAGGCATGAAATACCCTAAATGAAAATCAACGGAAGGTTCAACATGTTAGAAAAGATCTATTAATGAAAACTGGGTTCCAGTTAAGTCTACTCAGGGCAAAAAAACAAAGCATTGACTATTATAAGGATATATTCGAAAGTTTTAAACTTTATTTTCCTTTGATGTGTTTGAAAGGCTGAGAACGTTTTTTTGTGTTTGAAGAGTTGGGCTCTGGTTTATTTCTTTTATTGATTTCAAGCCTTGCCTCCCCTTAACTAATTAATGATTGTAAATGGTCCTAACTGTCCTCACAAACTGGATGTGAGTTCATAGAATCCCTCTCATGTGGTGTGTGTGATATAACTCTGATCTGTGCTTGCCCAAAATATCATATGGAAATTCAATATCCAGGATAGAAAGCCATAAATGGAAAAACTATTCTGACATTCGGAGCCTGAATTCAGAACAATTTTCAAGTCCCCTTTGCCATGTGCGTCAGGAAACGTCTTCCCTTCTAGTTCAGATGTTGGTGTGGGCTTTGGCATATGTAAGTCTAACTTGTTGTCCCGTTGTGTTAGCCCAATCTTTTTTTTTTTTTTTTTTGAGTTGGAATCTCACTCTGTCACCCAGGCTAGAGTGTAGTGGCATGCTGCACGGTCACTGCAGCCTCGACCTGCTGGACTCCAGAGATCCTTCTGCCTCAGCCTTCCATGTAGCCAGAACTACAGGTGTGCGCTACCACACCCGGCTAATTTTTTTGATTTATTGTAGAGATGAGGTCTCGCCAAGTTGCCCGGGCTGCTCTTGAACCCATGGACTCAGGCAATCCACTCACCTTGGCCTCCCAAAGTGTTGGGATTACAAGCCGAGCCACCGAGCCCAGCCAGCCCATTCACTTTTTTAAAGGCCTGCTCTTCATAGTGGTGTAGAAAACAAGCACAGATATGTAAGGAGAGTTGCCCATTTTCAGAGAATAGACAGTCTCTGCTTTCATATATAATTTGTACCTAGAAACGTATATTACTTAGTTAAGGGGAAAAGCCAATTGGGCCTTCAAACACACTCATTAGATTACATGTTGAGGCAGGCTCTGTCACAGAAAATGTAGAATTTTGCTAGACTTCTTATATACTTCTTCTTCATCGTTTTGTTATAAAATCTAAAAGTTAAAAAAATTGATGTTGTCCTTTTCAATTCAACACAGAGTCAACGGATAAATATTGGATCGAGAGTAGAATGTCACTGATTTCTACATGCCTAATGCGTTCATTTTACTCCATGTTATATAAGTTTGAGACTTATGCTTAACCAAGAGAACCAGCAATTTTTAAAAATTAGATAACCAGCAATTTTTTCCTTCTTTTCTAGAATATTCAAGACAATTAGGAGAATATATCCCAAAGGATAGAAACAAAGATGGTGACTCTGCATAGCCAGATAATAGGCACTGTATGGTCATGTCATAGCAGAAATATTTGCTCATCACCTGATCAATAAAGCCTATTTTATTATGATAGTTTGTTATATGAAGGGTAGTTTAATAATAACATTGTATAAAATATAAATGTGGACTTCGCCCACAAAAGTGAAGGAACACCATCATACAGAGAAGAAGGTTCAATCAAAGCAAGGGCTTTTAATACTAGATTAAAAATCTATTGAAAAATTACACTTTCAAAGGAAATGTACGTTTAAAATAATTTGTCTCATTTTAAACTTGCACCTTAAGCTGAAAATAATGATAACTGAGTTTCTTTCTATTTGTTTTTTTGGTTTCCGGTTGTGGGCAGTTTGCTCACAGGTGCCAGAGTGGATTGCTTTACTTTATTGTGCCTCAGTTTTCTTACCTGTAAATGAGGGGATTGAGTTATGTAATATTCTTAAAGTAACAACAAATTAATATTTCACATCAAAGTTAGAGTACAAAGTAGAGGAAAAGTAGAAAGTTTAGAAATTATAGGTATTCACAAAGAAAAATAGGTATTCACTCACCCATAGAAAACCTATTTTCTTTAGTGTATACATTTTTATTTTTACAAAATTGGATCATAGACTACATATTCCTTCATACGAGGGGGGTCTAAAAACTCCCTGGAATTTATTTATGAAAAATTGTGTATTTATTCTTACAGTTTAAACTTAAGTCATGTTCAAAGTACTCTATTTTTTTTTTTTTTAAAGTAGGATTTATTGAGAGGACAGAAAAGCTCCCACAGAGGGAGGGGACCCCAGGGGCTTGTCCTTTTTTTTTTTTTTTTTTTTTTTTGAGTCAGAGTCTTATTCTGTTGCCCAGGCTGGAGTGCAGTGGTATGCTCACATCCACCCCAGCATCAAGTTACTGAGGTCAGGTGATCCTTCCACCTCAGCCTTCCAAGTACCTGGAACTACAGGTGTGCGCTACCATGCCCAGCCAATTTTTTTTCTTTTTCTTTTGATGTATTGTAGAGATAAGGTCTCACCAAGTTGCCCAGGCTGGTCTCGAACCCCTAGGCTCAGGTAATCCTCTCGCCTCGGCCTCCCAAAGTGCTGAATTAAAGGCTTGAGCCACCACGCCCAACCAGTACTCTCTATTTGATGCAATATACCTATCTAGATTTTTTTCCACTGCTCAAAACAGTTTTTGAACTTATCAATTTGGATGTCTTTTAGCACTTCTGCTGTATTTTGTGTCACCTCTTCCACATTGGCAAAATGTTTCCCTTTGAGGACTTTTTTCATCTGGGAAAACAGAAAAAAAAAGTTGATCAGGATGAGATCAGGTGAATAGGGAGGGTGAGGCACAGAGGTCATGATGGTTTTGGTCAAAAACGCTGAACACTCAGCGAGGCATGGGTAGGTATGCTTGTAAATCATCCATCATGAAATGGGCAGGTGCATTGAAAGGCTTTTCTAAAAAAAAATTCACTGAAGCTGAACACAGCCTCTCTCAAGAACCCTTGCTGGTACACTGATGCCTATGTATTCCTAGAACAATTAACTAGCATGGGAAACCCGTAGTACAAGGGGCTTGCCCTCCATTTCTTTTTTTTTTTTTTGTCCCCCCTTGAAATCTCATTTTCCCCCTCTTAATACCATATTGTGAATATCGCCCCATGTTGTTAAATATAATTCAACAAGAATTTTTTTTTCATGATGCCAAGGTCTCTAATGGTTTGAATATGCTACAACTAATTTAAATAATTTGCAATTATTGAACAGTTGGGTTCTAATTGTTACCCTCTTTAAAATGCAGTAACGGTCATTCTTGTAGTTTAATCTTTTTGCACATGTGTGATTTGGGATACATTCCCAGAAGTAGAATCGCGAGGTCAAAGGATCTTTGTTATATAATGCCAAAGTACCCTTTGCAAATTTCGTGCCAATTTACACTTGATCAGCAGTGTATAATAGTATCTGTTTCTCTCTCACTGTCATCAGTGCTGTGTAATAGTATTTTAGATGACATATTTTGGGAATTCTTTTCAAAGTGTTCTTGGAGCAAATGTGTTTGTTTCTTTGCCTACTCAAGACCCCATCTAAATAATAGAAAAGAAAAAAGGTGGGTGGGGGGAGCAGAAAGAGGCCATCATCAAGTGATTTCCACAAATTTCTGAGATGAAAATAGAGAGCAGGGTGGCAACTGATACAGCAGGATAGAAGCTTCAGGAGCCAGAGCCCAAAACATATGCAGAGGCATGGAGCCCAGCACAGAGCAGCTTCTCTGCAGAGCCCTAAAAAGCTCCAGGCTTGGAGTCTGCACTTTTCCCAAAGTTTGAGTGAGATGTCTTTCTACCACTCTGAATCGATATTTCAATCAGATTGGTCTTTACTAGCTGAAACAAGGGCATAACCCAGAACATGGAAGACAATACATTCTAACAATAGGGCCTGCACCCAGCAAAGCAGTGAAGAGATGTGCAGTATGACAGTTGTGCAGCAGACCAGAGAGCAGTCAGCCCAGATCAGGAAGAAGAGGAAGTGGGGTCTTCAGATGGCACACCCTGTGAGAAAAGGATCCTGGGAAAAGTCAAAGACCAGAGAAAGGCAATTGGCAGAGTGAAGAAAAGAAAACTCTATTTGAATTTGATGCTAGGTATATAGTATTCTCCATTGAGTGGCATGTGGATTGTCCCATTGGGCCCGTGAAAAAGAAAGTGTATGTAATACCATTTACAAAGTCATAATACGTAAACACAATTCGTTTTCCGATTTTAGAACCAATGTATACACAAAACATGGAACTTAACTGTGGTTAGAGAACAGAATGTCAGTGTTGTCAGCCTTGATAGTCTAACAGTAAAGTCACAGGCCGGGTGCAGTGGCTCAAGCCTGTAATCCCAAAACTTTGGGAGACTGAAGCAAGAGGATTGCCTGAGTCCAGGGGTTCAAGACCAGCCTGGGAAAGTTGGTGAGACCTCGTCTCTACAATAAATCAACAAATTAGCTGGGGTAGTGGCGTACGCCCATAGTTCCAGCTACTTGGAATGCTGAGGCGGAAGGATTGCCTGAGCCCCACAGGTCGAGGGTGCGGTGGCCGTGCGTGTGCCACTGCATTCCAGCTTGGGTGACAGAGTGAAACTCCAACTCAATAAAAAAAATAGTAAAGTCACAAATGACAGAGGTGGTGGTAGGGGGAAGTGGGGACAGACAGAGGATAGGGAATGCAGGACTCACTAATGTTCTCTGGTTACAGTGTGGAGGGTCAAGAGATTTAGTGTCTACAGTTGATGGACAAGAAGTTGACTTTTTTTTTTTTGAGTTGGGGTCTCTCGCTCTGTGAGGCTGGAGTACAGGGGCAGGATCATAGCTTACCATAACCTCAACCTCCTAGACTTCAGGTGATCCTTCTGCCTCAGCTTCTGAGTTGCTGAAACTATAGGCATGTGCCACCATGTCTGGATAATTATTATTTTTTAGAATTTTCTGTAGAAATAAGGTTCTGTTGCCTAAGCTGGTCTCGGACTCCTGGGCTCCAGTGATTCTCCCTTCTTGGCCTCCCAAAGTGCTGGGGTTACAGGTATGAGCCACTAGCCTGGACCAAGAAATTGACATTTGAAATGTGCTTGTGTGTGTTGTAGTTTTAGAGAGTAGGGACGGAACTGAGAATTTGTGATGTATAAGTATTTTGTGGAGGGGCCAAGTGGGAGGAGGTGGTAAGTGAACTTAATCCTCATCTATCGCAGAAGCAAGGCAAGAGAGAATGTGTAAAGTAAGAAATCAGGAAATTGAGACACACACATTTTATCTAAGGATGTGGCAGTGACCACCAGAAAATCCCCAGTGAAAGTTATTAAAATTGATTAATAACCGAGGAGTGCTGGAGCAGAGTACTGTTACTTCTCATGATAAGTAGATATGTACTTTTCAGTTTCTTAAAACCAACACATCACAATAGTTAACTTTGGTTATATTTTCATAAACAAATAACTCAGAAATATACAGCCCAAAAGACACTTTGGCTAATTTGACAGACAAAAGAAAAGAAAAAAAAAAATTGTATCCTTTGTTTTAGGTTCTTTGAGTATTTGAACCATGTGATTTCTAACTTGCTCTTGACTCTGAAATGTCATGCTTCTGTGATTTTTATAAAACTATCCTTTTTCTCGCAGGACATGGTTCCCACTATATGGCAAATAGGACTTAATATACAGAACATGACCATACAGGACTGTTCCCTGGAGGGCATGTATTCCTTGGAGTTGGGCGTCCTGCAACATGTTTGTGTGTCGTCTGAGCTTCCCAGATGTTTTGCTGGAAGTTCAGTGTACCTAACAACATCTACTCCAGGAGGACAGTGAAGGGGCTTTCCTTTCATTGCTCTTGTGTCTGAGAAGCAGCTCCATTATTGTTCTCACAGCGTGGGCTCCACAGCCCCTCACAATGTGTTCTTGCCACAGAATCTCCTGGAGCTCATGCAGTTCGTGGGGCAGCCTGTCAGGCCCCAAGGGAAGCGTTGGAAGCACTGGGTCTGGAGTTGGAGGGCCCTGCTTTATTCTGCACGCTTTTCCTTCCAGTTGTGACACTGTGGGCAATTTATTTAAGTCCCTAAGTCTCAGTTTTATCATCTGAGAAATGGTTAAAAAATAAAGATGTTGCCACCCTCCCACAGGTAACACATGTAGAGTGCTTGGTAAAGGGTGCTTATTGGAGTTGTGATCATTATTATTATTTTGAGACATGCTGGAGTGTGGCATGATCATAACTCACTGGAGTCTCAAACTCCTGGACTCAAGTGATCCTTTCACCTCAGCCTCTCGAGTAGCTAGGGCTATAGGCACATGACATTTTGCCCTACCAATTATTATTATTATTATTATTATTATTATTTTGCAAAGATGGGGGTCTCCCTGTGTTGCCCAGGCTGGTCTTGAACTCCTGGCCTCAAGTGATCATCCCGCCATGGCCTCCCAAAGTGCTGGGATTACAGGCATGAGCCACCATGCTTGGCCATTATTATTAATAAAACAACCTCTCTTCTTGAGGAGTTCAAAGGGATGGAAAACAATGATAATGTCTTGAGTTTTAAGGGGCGTCAAGAAGAGACTATCTCTGTGGGCAGCCATTGTTAAAGATTCTATTAGGTTGTGATGTTACAGAGGCAGAAAAGTTCCTGATATGAACATTTTTGTGATTGCAAAATCCTGAGCTCCTGACTAAGCTTACCTCTTGTTTCATATGGATTCATTCGGTTCCACCTGGAGTCTTCATTGATTACCTACCTTGATGACCTACCTGGATCAGGAACTGTGGAACCTTCAAAAGAAGGACACAGCTCTGTTGGAAAGGTGCTTATGGTCTGGGTGGGAAATAACAGCAATGATGACCCGACGGCTAACATTTATAGGAAGTTAGCTGTGTGCCAGGCACAGTTCCAAGCATTTCCCCATCTCGTTTAATCCTCCCAACCCTCGGAAGCAGGTGTTACGAACATTCTCAATCTGTAAGATGAGGAAATCAAAGCAAGTGCTGTAGAGCTTGGAACAGGCAGAGCTGGGATTGGAACCCGGGTAGACTGGCTTCAAAGCCTTTCCTCTTAACCACTGTGATATATTGTCTAGTGTGAGAAGTAGGAAGTGTGAGATAAAACACAGTCATTCAAATGTGCCCAGCGATTGAGATCATTGAATTTCAAGGTGCAAAATTCTAAGTGCTGTTTGGTAGTGGGGTGTCTGATCCAGGTAAGTGGCTGAACTTCCTGCCATTTGCACTCATCGCCTCCTCTTAGGATATACAGTCATTCACTGCTATATCCCTCAGAGAAGATAGACAAACTACACTGTGACCAGATGATGTGCTGTATCATTACACCCTTTCCATATTAGGCATGGCACCTTTGGGTGTTTTCTTAGCTCAGGAAAGCATTTGCATACACATAGAGTTATTTGTTTTCAGCCACCTCTGTCATCAGAGGGAGCTGGCTCTCTGGGGCCATTTCTGAGTCTGCTGAAAAGAGGAAGTAGGTGCTAACTTGAGTTTACTCCATTTGTGGCATGCTGAGAGCCAGGATCTACAACATGGGCCTCTGGTCCAGCCAACAGGAGTGTCATAAGGAGATCATGGCCTCTGCCCAGTCGGTTCATGTGACCTGGCTACTGGGAGTGTTTCAGCCACTTTTGAGGGGTGTGTATTTAAGGTGTATCTGGTAACCGGAGCAAGCTGGGGGATTGGAGGTTAGAAACAGCCAGTGAATTGGAAGTGGTGTTTTATTTTTTAAAGAAAGCTATTGACTTAAATTTTTAACAAGTTAGCTCAGGACATGGTTTTTAAAATCAAATGGTTCAAAAGGACATAGTGTGCAGAGTAACTCCCCACTTCCTGATCTCTGGTCCCTCCATCTTATAGTGTCCGTCCCTCAAGACAGCCCTTGTTTCCTGTCAATGGAGACTCCTTCTAGAGATCATCTTGCAGAACAATGTGTGTATACCCACATACTCGCCCATTTTATTCACATGGCAGGACAGCACGATAAATACACTGTGCCTTGTATTTTTCTGCCTGAATATATCGCAGAGATAGTTCTGTGTCGGCTAGTATACTTAGATCTTTTTCTTTCTCTTGTAGGGCTTCCATAGTGATCTCCCATACGATGTGCCATGCCTTATTTAAGCAATCTCTTATTCATGGATATTTAGGCTATTCAGTTCATTAAAAGACATCCCAGTGCACTCGGTCTAATTATCTTGTTTTATATATGAGGAAATTCAGTTCCGCAAACACACAGACAGATTTAAGTAATTCAGTAGACTCTTGAACCTACATTTGGGATGTGTTTTTCTTGCCGTTATTGTATTTTGATCACAGGAGACAGAAGAAGGTGGCTGAGCTGTGTGCTTGTGAGTGTGTTTGCACACGTGGGTGGGTGTGTGAATGTCTGCGCCTACATAGGTAGGTGTACATTATGTTGTGTGACAGATGTGCTCTTGAAAAACTCTGAATGAGCCCTTTTATTTTTAAAAATGGAATATGAAATTTTAAATGCTCTGCGGGTGGGAAGACGCATTGTTATTTAAAGGAAACTTGTGGAGGATTCCTTATGTGAAATAAGTTTTTCCTTTTTTAAAAGAGATTTCATTGAAGTATAACTTACATACAATGAAGTGCATTCATCTTAAGTGTTTGGTTTGACACGTCCTACCAAATGTATGGGTACATTCACTTAATGGCGCTCCCATCACCTAGAAGTTGCCCTGTGTCTCTTGGCATTCGTTGACCACTTCCACTTCCAAGGGGTCACTGATATGCCTTCTGTCAGTATAAATTCCTTTCGCCAGTTCTAGAACACCACAGAAGTGGAATCCTACCGTATCTGCTCTTCTGTGTTTGGCTTCTTTCTTGTGGCATCCATGGAGTTGTGTCAGTTGTTCATTCTTTTTCTTGCTGAGTAAAATTCCATTACATGGATGCAGTATGGTTTGCTTATTCTTGTACCTGTCATTAGACATTTGGGTGGTTTCCAGTCTCTGGCTGTTAGGAATGAAGCCGCTATGAACATTTATATACAGCTAGATGACTTTTCAAGTAAATCATCTCCATAATTCAGCTGTGCAAGCAGATCCAGGTTTTAAAATATATTGAAGTCGTTTAAAATAAGGTCAGGGCAACCCCTTCGAATCTCCTCCCACTGTGAGAACTTCTCTGTCCTCTCAATAAATCCTGCTTTCTCACAAAAACAAAATAAAATAGGGTCACTCATTTATTGAGCCAACATGTACAAATCTGTATAAAAACCCTCCCATGTACTGGACAGACAGGGTCCTTCCTTGCAAGGTTGTACACACTGAAGCCTACAAAATATCTTTGCATTGCAGTGGTCAGTGTTTGAAAAAGAAATGATCCCACTGCCCCTTATTTTGTGAATGTTAAGTGCTACTATAGGTCTGTCAACAGAGTGGAACCATGAAAAAATTTGATTATTTGTGTACCCTCTGCTTTTTGACCAGTCATCGTACTGAATTAGTAGCAGATTCTACCCAAAATGAAGAGTCTTTAATTAGCTGCTAACTTCAAAATCAGAACTGGGATTCAACCCTGGTCAGACACCAAAGGCTGTGTTTGTCTCCCCCACTATTCTACTTCCTCGCTTTTGTCCCTAGCTGGAGGGGGGGCCCAAGATACTGTAGGATGAAAGAGAACCAGCTGCTTAAGACTTGCCCATGGTAGTGTCTCAGTGTTTTGTGTTTTCCCAAAGCAGAAGCTGGAAGGTTGCCTGCTGCTCAAATGTCCCCTGCTCTGTCTGTCTGGTCTCTTCCATGCCAGGCGGCCCTGGGGACCCTAGCTTGCCTGCAGTGCCATCAGTGAATAATGGCCATCAATGAAGGGTGTGCAGGGTTCAGGCAGCGGGTCCTCTGCTTTGGGAACCAGTCCTTGAGTCTTTTTTTTTTTTTTTTTTTCAGTTGGAGTCTCACTCTGTCACCCAGACTGGAGTGCAGTGGCCGCTCCTGGCCACCGCAGCATCGACCTGCTGGGCTCCGGCGATCCTTCCGCCTCAGCCTTCCGAGTAGCCGGAATTACAGGCACGCGCTACCACGCCCGGCTGATTTTTTTTGATTTATTGTAGAGATGAGGTCTCGCCAAGTTGCCCAGGCGGGTCTCGAACCCGCGGGCTCAGGCAATCCACTCACCTCAGCCTCTCAAAGGCGCGGGATTACAGGCTGAGCCACCGAGCCCAGCTGTCCTTGAGTCTTTTATCTTGATGACCCCCCTTCTGTCTCCTCCTCCCTCACTCCCTGCCCTCCTCCAAGTAAAAAAGAAAAAGACTATCTAGATCCTTATTGGTGGAAAAAGGAATACGAGCCTCTCTCCCTCCTTCGCATCCTTTCTGGTTCATCTTTTCTGACCCCCCTCTGTCTTTTGCCTGTCTCCAAGCCTTCGTGCCTGACAACAGATGAGATAAGGAGGGATGTGAAACTTGCATGGGTCATATGTGAGCTTTGTGGGTTGTCCTGAGGAAAGGTCTGCTTGGAGGTCTCTGGTGAAAGCTGAGTCTGTGATGAGGAGGAAGCTTGACTTTGAATTTCCGACCTCCCTTCCCTTGAACTTGATCACCCCCAAAATATAGGCACAAAGACACCCGTGGGTCTCTGGGGGCTGACATAACCCATCAGCGGGCTGCCTGGTGACCCAGCGTCAGCGGAGTCCTTCCGATTTTGCTATTTCTGGATGTCAGAGTTCCCGTTGGGCTGGTGTGGTGTGGTGGAAGGCATATTGAACTGAGGGTGCAAGTTCTGACTCCGTCCAGCACCAGGAGACTCATTCGCAGACACAGGTGTGAATGGCGCCCCCTGGAGCCCTGCAGCTGTGATGCTCTGGCTAGCCCACCTGGATACCTTGACCACTCGTCTTCTTTAACCCCAGCTTTCTCAGATATCAAGTGGCACTAAGAATACTTGTTACCTTCCAGACTCATTGTGAAGCATAAAAAAAAATAATGCATGTGAAGGGCTTTGCAAATGGGTTACGCGCCACACCAAAAAAAGTCCCTGAGTATGTGAGTCTTTTTACTTTTCAGGGGTTGCTTTTTGAAAGGTTTCTATGGTTAGGGCTCTTTCTTTCTCCTTGCTTTGTTCCTGTTTCAAATGAGTAGTGCCCTTGTTCAGGCTCAGACCTCCCCTTGGAGCCTGGTGTGTGGTCAGGGAGTGTGAGGCATGACTCCGCCTTAAAGGTCTGGCTGGAAAAGACAATTACCTCTGAATAAGGAGGACGAGCCCACGCTAGAGACAGGAGGGTTAGAGGAAGGAGAACGCCCCTTGGACTGCGTTGTCAGAGAAGACCTGGTGGGCTGGGAGGGGCTGGGGATGGTGAGTGTGACTTGTGAACTGGGCAGTCTTTCCTGTGTGCCCCAGGCAGCCTGGATGGGAATCTCTCTCAAAGATACGTGAAAAAAATGCTCAGTCTCACTAGATCTCAAAGAAATGCAAATTAAAACCACACTGTGATACCACCTAACTCCAAGTCAAGATGGCCATCATCAGTAACTCAAAAAACAACAGATGCCAGAGAGGATTCAGGGAAAAGGGAACACTAGTTTATACACTGTTGGTGGGTGTATAAACTAGTACAGCCTCTGTGGAAAACAGCGTGGTGATTCCTAAAAGATCTACAAATCGACCTCCCATATGACCCCACAATCCCCCTACTGGGAATATACCCAGAGGAACTCAAATCACTATGAAAAGGATATCTACACATGTATGTTTATTGCAGCATTGTTCACAATAGCAAAAACATGGAACCAATCGTGCTGCCTATCGAAAGAGGACTGGATTAAAAAAATGTGGTACATATGCACGATGGAATATTAGCAGCCAAAGAGATGGACAAAATTATGAACTTCGTAGCAATTTGGGTGGATTTTGAGTCTATAATACTGAGTGATCTAACACTGAGTTCAGAAACAAAGAACTCAGTATCACATGTTCTCACTCATAAGCAGACCTTGAACAACTATTGTAACACTCTAAGAAATGTAAGAAAGGGATCGGCAGTAGTGGGAAACTGCCGGGAGGGAGCAGGGGAGGAAACCTTATCAACAAGGGTACTTGTATAATGAATATTTGTATACCTAACTCTGAATCTAAAATAAAAAATTTTTTAAATGTGAAACTGAGAAAAAAAAAAGTGAACTTACTGGCTACGTGACTTGAAGCAAGCAGCTACCCTCTCTAAGTCTCAGACTGCTTGTCAGTAAAATGGAGCTAATAACAGGCCTGGCGTCCTGTGGGCTGTTGTGAGGTTGAATGATATAGTTC
>CAUYQG010089681.1:0-10794 GCA_963574415.1 Tarsius wallacei
CAAACTAGTGCAACCTCTTTGGAAGACAGTGTGGCAATTTCTGAAAGAACTAGAAATTGACCTTCCATATGACCCAGCAATTCCCCTATTGGGAATATACTTGGAGGAACTCAAATCATTCTGCAAAAAAAGATACCTGCACATGCATGTTTGTTGCAGCTTTATTCACAATAGCAAAAACATGAAACCAACCACGCTGCCCATTGGAGCTGGACTGGATAAAAAATGTGATACATATACACAATGGAATATTATGCAGCCATAAAGAAGGACAAACATATGGTCTTCCCAGCAACATGGATGGATTTAGAGCTGATCATACTCAACAGAAAGAAAGAACAGAGTACCATGTGTTCTCACTCATAAGCAGACCTTGAACAATTATAATACTACAAGTAAGGGATTGGCAGTAGTGAGAAACTGTCAGGGGAGAGGAGGTAGGATTGGCTGTTGGGGGAAACTGCTAGGGGAGGGAGGGACATATCTCAGCAACATGGGTACCTTCATAATCAATGTTTGTATACCTAACCCCGAATTGTACCCCACCTCTTTATAATAACAAAAAAATCACAAAACATACAAAAATCCCAGATATTTATGACCCATTTAAAGGAAAAATGTAAATTAATGAACACTGTTCTGAAAAAGACCTGTTGATGGATCTACCAAAGATTTTTAAGCAACTGTCTTAAAGACATTTCCTTCAACCAGGGGAAGATGTGGAGAAAGTCAAAAAAAATGATGTATGATCAAATTGGTAATACTGGTATAGAGATAGAAAACCTAAAAGGCAACCAGAAGAAAAATCTGGATCTAAAGAGCACAATCACTGAAATGAAAAACTTACCAGAGGGATTCAAAGGCATATTTAAGCAGGCAAAGAAAATAATCAGTGAGTATGAAGATAAGACCATGGAAATTATCGAGTCTAAGAAACAGAAAAAAGTAAAAGATTGCAGAACGGTGAGCAATACCCAAGGGACCTGTGGGACACCACCAGAAAGATCAGCACGTGTATTGTGGGAGTCCCAGAAAGAAAAGGGAGAGAGAAAGGGCTACAGAGAATATCTGAAGAGATAAAGGCTGAAGACTTCCCAAGTTTGATGGAAGACATGAATATAATGGAGGCTCAAGAATGTCAAATAGGTTGAGCCTAAAGAGACCCATAAAAAGATGCATAATGAAACTGTGAAAAGCCAAAGACAAAACCTTGGGAGCAGTGAGAGGGCAGTAATTCATCATATACAAGAGATCCTTAGTGAGGTTATCAGCAGATCCTCATCAGAAATTTTGGAGGCTAGAAGGCTGATATATTAAAAATGCAAATAAATAAATAAAACCAAATTCCAGAAACTTCTCAAGCAAAATTTTCCTTCAGGCTGGGCAAGTTGGCCAGACAACATCTCTACAATAAATCAAAAAATGAGCCGGGTGCGGTGGCACATGCCAGTAGTTTCTGCTACTTGGAAGACCGATTCAGAAGGATCTCCCGAAGCCAGCAGTTTGAGGCTGCAACAGACACTATCCCACCACTGCACTCTAGCCTGGATAACAGAGTAAGACTCTGACTCAAAAACAAAAAAAAGTTCCTTCAGAACTGAGAGAGAAATTAAGACATTCCTAGATAAACAAAAAGGAGTCCTGCCAGTTGAAATGAAAGGACACTAGACAGTAACTCAAAGTCATAAGAAGAAATAGACATCTCAGTAAAGATTTTAAGAAAGCAAATATGATTATAACAGTGAAGAAAAAAACAAACAAAAAACAAAAACAAAAAAACACTGTTTTAGACTACCAGTGGTTTTGCTGAGAAGAGTTTATCTTATATTTGCGTTGCTATTATTTAAATTTCAAAAGCATCAAAAGATGCAATAGGCAATAATAAATATACTTACTCTGACTACATCTCCTTCTTTTAAGGAACACATATACTAGTTCATGGGACATAGGAGATGCGTATTATACTGTGAAAATCTCTCTGGTGGATCCTGTCAAGACCATAGCAGATAGTGATGACTAAGTGACAGAAAAATCTAGAGTTATGTTTTCATTGTGGTGGGTAGCAGAACCAGGGGAGGAAGGTCAGTGGCATGTGCTTCCCCATGTTAATTTTTCACTGGTTATCTTACCTAATCTCTTACATCCTCCCTTGGAAGTATAGAATATAGTGTGCCCACTTTAAATGAGAAAGCTCCGGTTTCTGAGGGCTATTCAGTTTGCTCATAGTGGCTTAAAGTCAATGGAAGAACCAAGATACTAGGTACTTTGCATGACCCAGTATTTTACTCCAGACCTCCTTTTTTAAAAAATGGCTATGGCTAACTTTGGAAACAACAGACTGATGGGTCTTCCATTTTCCCCTTTATCAGCTAGAGCAAGTCCATGACATTCTCTGAGATTTAGTTTCCTTGTTCATAAAGTGAAAATAGCATTACATACCTCATAGAAGGTTGAGAAAGCAAAATGAGATTAAGTGCATAAAGCACCTTGAAAATTCTACAAATGTAACAAAATTCTACAGATGGAACAGGCCTATTTTTTATTACATTTAATTTTTGAACAATTCTTAAATATTTTTAAATATTCTGGTGAGATGAGGTTTCACTATGTTGCCCAGGTTGGAATTGAACTCCTCCTACCTTAGGAGGATTGCTTGGGGCCAGGAGTTCAATTGCTTGGGGCCAGGGATCACAGGCATTCGCCACTGTGCCCAGCCAAATAGGTGCATTTAAAACACCATTCAGTGTGCAATCAATGAATTGCATTTTAATACTATATAAAATTTTTGACATTTATTTGCCATTTTCAAACTTTTGCAACTTGGCATACTGAAAATGTGGCTAAATTTTCAGTCAACCCATCTAATTCAAATGTGACTCTTACATCTTTCTTTTTATAAGATGGGAGCTACATTGAGGTGGCCATGAAGCAACTACAAATAAAAATTATGCTATTTCTGAGAGTAAGACTTTAAAAAATATGATAACTTAAAGCAAAGACCCATCCAAAGATGCAGAATGGTTTCTCTTGTAAATTCACAAATTGACACATGGGGTAAGCCTCTTTCTTGCAAATTAGATGATTCTAATCTGAGTATGTCCAACTCTAGACCTAGAAAGTTGAAAACAGACATTTAATCATGCAGATTCAGCAAAATAATGATAGCACAAAGAGCCCTGGGTTGTCACCCAGTGACAACTCCTTATATGTTGTTACACTGAAAGTGATGGAGTAAAAATATCCTTCACTGATTAGTGGCAAAATACACAAGGTAAGTCCTGCCAACGAAGCCTTACTTTACTTCTAAGCCCTATACGCCAGCCGAACACAAAGGCCTCTTGACCCTCTCTCCACCTGCAACATATCCACACGCATAATTCAAGCCTCTGTCATTCTCCAGCTCTTCTTCCCTGAGCCCTTGACACAGCTCTTCATCATAAGCATAAAGATTTGACTGATTCTTAAGTATTTCAAATCTATAAAACATGGTGTTATTTCATAGCTTTCTAGAGTTGGTAGGACCTTACAAATAATTTAGCTTGATTACCTCATATTATACATGAAAGGGAGGTTGGAAAGAGCACTGAAAACCAAGTTTTTGTAAAAATAAATATACCTCTTTCATCCCAGTTTGGGAGGAAGAAATAGTGAGACTTGGAGCATATGGAACATTGTTAGGAAGAAAATATTCTAAAGGTTTTGGATACCCTTCAGGAGGCTGAGCTTAGTTTATGTGTAGAACTGCATTAAAACACACACACACACACACACACACACACACACAACATAATAATCCATCTTAAATGTTTTGTGTTACTGCAATGTAAGACCTCTCTATCCCCTCATGTTCACTGCATTCTCAACACAGAATGGTTTTAGAGTGATTACTTTTTGTTTGCACATATTTCTTGTTTGGGAGTCTTTTGGAAGGTGGTATTTATTTGTTAAATTATCTTTACTTTATTGCTGCTGCTGTAGGATTGTAAGTGTGGTTATTTTGTAGATAAAAAGGTAAAGGAAAGCATACCCCATCTCAAACCAGGAGAAGTGGCCAAAGGTAGGCCCAAACTTTACCTGTACGATGACCACTTAAGTATCTAGCCCTGAATTGTACCCTATATCTTAAAAATTAAAAAAAAAAAAAAAGTAAAGGACTAAATCCCATGGCTTATTCCATACATAATGCTGATAGCTCAGCTCAGTGGTGGATAATTACAACCAGTTAAGCAGGATTTGAAAGACAATGTAAGCTCTCCTCTCATGCCCCAAACCACAGGAAAGAAATACAGAAACATACCCTAGTAAAGCAGTAATTGACCATATTTCATTTGAATCTTAAGTGTCAAGGCACTCCTATTTGTATCTGGGTTCTATGAAATGGAAACTCTAAGACCCAAATTGTTCAAGGGGCCTACATAGGCTGCCCAGTCCAATTCTGGCTTGCCGATTCTTATGTTTTTTACATTTTTAATTTTTTTTCCTATGATATGAAACTAATTTCTAAATTTGCCTTGGTCAGTCACAGCCTCTGGGATACAGCTACCTGCCTATGGCTCATAGGTATTTGAAACTCTTTCTTAAGACACCATTAGGGCCCCTTAATGGTGAGACAAAACCGGAACTCCTCCCAGGCCTTCTTTCTTAGCCTATAAGCTATGACAACCACAGATCTGTAGGTAATTGGCTTTAAAATAACCTGAAGTGCCTGGCATGCTATCTGCAGAGTTTCCCGTGACAACAGAAATACAACTCCTGGGGTTGGACTGTGCACCCAAAGAAGCCTGTCCTGCTCTGCCCTACTCCCCTGTGGCTCTGATGCCTGTTGTTCCCTTCCTGACCCCTGGGTTATGGGGCCATTCCCACCAAACACATAGGTCCTCTAGCCTTGCACTAGGCTCACATTTAGGTTGAGCTATAGCTGATAGATGCCAAAGTAAGCATTTCTAGAAACTCAGGCATTTTTGTTTGGTCCGTACCTCTCATTTAATGCATGTAGCTGCTCTGAGAAAATATTTATTGTGCTCAACTCACTTGAGTCCTTGCTATCTGATATCTCTGGCCTCTCCTGGGGCCAGGGAGGAGGAAGCTGAGCTCCTGAAGCTGAAGTTCCCTGGCAGGAGACAGTTTTGTTTCTGGGATCAAGGAGTTCCAGAGCTGAGAATACGTTTGTTTCCCAGATCAAGGGCAGGCACTGCGGGTGCTCAGAGTAAAATCCGACAAAGGCTGTGGCTCTGAGCACTCCTGCCGCCTGCCTCTGTCTTTTGAGCCTTAAAGGAATACAGAAACCAACTAAACACGTTTTATTGGGTAGAATTTACACCAAGCTCCTGAGAATTGGGAAAGAGAGTAAATAACATTTTCCTTCTTTATTATGTTGCTGCCTCTTATGAACTACCTCATAGAATGTGAGGCAAGTTCACAATCAAGTTCCAAGTAAATACCATCATTAATTCAGATGGAATAAAGTGTGAAACATGACCTAATCTAAACTATGATTTAAAAAAGAAAATTAGAATGATCTCATGTGAAAGTGACAAGAATGTGCTGTAATTTAAAAATATATGAATCTTCCAGTGTTCCCAAGATAACATTTTTATGTGCTGATGAAATCTATGTAATATATCTTCTTAAAAAATAAACCTCTTCCCATAAAACACCTTTATTAAAGTTTACTGAGTTTAGCAGAAATGGCAGCTAATGTCTGGAGCTCCTATTAAAGTGCAGGTCATTTGTTTGATAGTGATTATAGAGCATATTATTAAAATGTGCATCTACAAAATGTTAACAAGTCTAGCTTTATACAGATCCACACTGAAAATAAAACTTTTGAATTGTGGAACTTATATATCCAGTAAAATATTTATTGTTGCACGATGTATTGTTAACTCTGTTGACTACTCTTTTTTCAGTAAGATGCCACATAAATGAAAAATTAACCACTGTAGAGTGGAAGATAGTTTAAAGTCCTGAAGCAAGTTCCTGTGCATACAAAACAGCTTTGTCCTGGGCAACGTAATGTGGAAATACTTCAGTGAGGAAGACACATAGTAGAATGCTTGACAGCAAAACCAAACACAGACCAGCACTGGAATTGCTAAGTTAAGGAGCCACACGCCAACATGAGCTGGTCTGGATTCATGCTGTGGGTCACATGTGCAGTGTAGGAAGATGATGAGATTTCACTAATGTTTGTTCTAACGACATCTCAGCCATCTGAGGTCCAAGCCTGCTTCTGTTGTGTTGTAAAATTCTAGAGAGATAATCGACTTCCAGATTAAAATTTGTTCTCATATTTAGAGAATTTTTAAAAAAGTAATTGCCTTACTGCACGCTTTATAAACCTTTCTGGTGAAATCACCCTTTCTCCTGAAATGTTACTGTATCGTGAATTACATTTTTAGTGTTAATCAGAACATTTTATTCAAAAGAAATCCGAGAATTCTTTCTCCTCATTGATTTTGTTTTTTTTCACTCTCAAAAACTCTGTTAGCAGACTTTCTTTGAGATTTTTGAAAAGTGACAATTTCTCTCTTACATGTTCTGGGAATGATTTTTTAAAAGATAGCTACCTTATTTTACTGTCTGCCTAAAACACTTAAATGGGGGCCAAAAGTACCACATTTTCATCCTTCTGCTGTGAAGTAGCCAAAGACATTGATGTGAGTTAGACCCCAACAGGGAAGGAAATCTCACCTTCCAGAAATTGCCTAGTTTGGGCGTGCTCTCCTGTGAGGGCTTAATTAAGTTGCTAAATTGGTTTTCTGAGTTTCTGCCAGAGCACAGTGAAGGGGTATGTACCTGTCAGCACTGACCGAGGCAAATTTTTTCTTGATTTTTAAAACAGGCTTGCAGCTAAGAATTTGCATAGTCTTTTGTAAGTAACCTCATTTTCACAGATGCTGCCCAGTGAGTCAGCCTAACTCCCATGTGAGACAGTTAGACAATACAGCAAACTGAATTAACACCTGCACATCCTCATTCCCCATTCAGAATAGTCCAGAACTAAACTGTCCAGTATCTTAGAGGGCTCAAAAGAATGACAGCTTTCCATATCCCTTTCTTAGTTCAAAAGGTGACACTCTGTAGGGCCTTCATGTATAAAAATCACATAGAGTCATGGTAAAGGGTACTTTTGAAAAGCATCCTCCTGGTGCCTCTTTCTTGGAGCTAACTGTATGCTTTCTGTTAGAAACTGGGCTGTGAGCTACCTGAGTGGAGGGAAAACATCCTAAGTCATTTGTATCAATTGTGCCTAGTGATAGTTAGACATTCAAAAAATATTTGTTGAAAAAGAACAGAATGAATGAATGAATGTACATTACCACCTCTTTCTTTAACCCCTGGGTTAAAATTTTGTTGCAAATAGCATCTTGGAAGTGCACCATTGAAAGGTAGGGGGAAGAGCTTAGTATGAATAGTAGCTCTTAACTCCCTTTGAGGCAAAATTAAGACGACTTTGCACTCTCCTAGAAACAGGGCCGAGTGACTTTTATGGACAATGACACGTCTGAACATGACAACTTCTTTATCCTTGAAATGCCTGAAAGAGCTGTGGAAAGCCTGGGTCTAAGAGCCTGTTGACTCTGGTGTTTTGCCAAATGCTCATCACCTTCAGTTATTGCTTCATTGTCTTGCAGAGTGGCAATTCTCCCCCCATTCCTGGCAAACTTTGTTGTTCAGATAGGACCAGTCTCCTTATGCAGGCTTCATTCAGAAAGAAAATTCAAACATTCCCCAGGGTAAAGCCAGCATCCTTCTTCTACTCAAACTACAATGAACAGAGTTGAGGCCCTGGAGGAAACTACCACATTTTAGTTCTTGCAGTGTCCTAGAAAGTATACTCTATTTTTCTCTTTAAAACAAAACAAACATAAAATAGCAGAGCAGTGCGAAATCATGTCTTGGCTCACTACTAGAGCAGACTTTTCTAAGAAAATCCCAATAAATGAAGAAGGGGAGTTCAAATCTGGCCTGGTCCTGAATCTGTAAATGTAGATGACAGTCTGTTTGATGCTAGGCATTACATGGACTTGATGGTTACCACTCTTTGCCTGTCCTGCAGGGAACAACATTAAGATGAATTGCTGAAACAGTTGCATCACGCTTCTGATAAACGATATCCTAATACAGATGTAGAAACTTAAGTGCAAAGTAAAAAGAAACTGAGATAAGGAGCTAGATTACTTTCATGCTGTAAGCCCAATTAATTTATATTTTCTACTTACTGAAGGAAGGACCCATTAAGTGATAACTTAATGAAAAGAAAATGGTATTAAGCTTTCCATAGTTTGGAGAAAAATATTTTCAATTTTAAATAAGGGGGTTGTATTAGATTCACCTTTCACGCCTAAGTATTTTCTGTGAGTTTTATGGATTCACTTAAATATCAACTGCTTTCTCTTTCCATATAAATGAATTCCGACATGACAGGTTTTCCTGTGATACCAGTGTCCAGTCTAGTTCTAGGATAGAGCAGATTTGCAACATATTTTTGTTGTTTCACTGAATCCTCAACAAATCTTTTAAAGATAAAAAGGTAAACAATGTTCTCAGCATCTTAGAATGGAATAGTGCTTATAAGGAGGGAAGTTTAAAGACCAGCACATATTTTCCACCTTCATATTGCCTTTTTTTTTTTTTACATATCATAGTGTACCAATGAAGATGCAAAATAGGTTGTGAAACTGATTCCTAAGCTTCTGTTTCTACACTAGTCTTTAATCATGTAGAAAAATTATGTTAAAAATGTCCTTCTAATATTGAGTAACAGCTGTGCTACACATTCTGCTAGTACTAGCAATTCATAAATTAAAATAACTGGCAATTTTGTACTGAATTTATGTCAGCAAGTGCCTGGTCAATGTAGGATAGGATGTTAAATCACAAATGATTCAGAAGGTTTCTTAAACAAAGGACCAGCCCCATTAATTTCAGTAGTTAAGTAAACCATACCGTATATTGTGAGAGACTTTTGTTTTTTTCCTTCAGAAATCTGAACAGATTAGCTTTGTTTATTATTGAAATTCTCCTGACTGATAGGTGATAGTCAGAGCCAATAATATATCTCAAACTTAGACTAGTCTCCTGCATATCTCAGACACAATGCCACAGGAGCTATACTTTGAAAAGCTGTAGTGGATGGGCGTAACCATGGATTTATGGATTTATTTCTAAATCTGTGGTGTTCCCTAGAAGCAGTGTATTCTATTATGCTTTATTTGCACAATTTTCTGCTAATACTTATTTCTAGAAGCAGGATTAGCAGCCCCTCACTTTATTTTTGGTAAATAGTGCTATAAAGGATAGTATTCCCAAAAGTTTGTACATACAAATTGTCTAATTTTTATGCAAGAAGATAAAGTAAATTAGGATGTGGAGGGTGAAGATAAAATGCAGATAAATACAGTAGAAATGACCTCTTTGACAAATCCTTGGCAAACACCATCCTTGATAAACACTATCCACCCAAAGACTAATTTTAGTTGTCATTGAAATTCAAAAATAAGGCAGTCTTCATCTATCTGGGCATAAAATGGCACATTAAATTCAAGCGGGAAAAAGTTTAGGTTTGCTTCAGACTTCTACAAAGTCACATTCAATGTCAGAAGACAATGGAACCACCTCAATGAAGTTCAGGGGAAAATGTGTGCTCCAAAATATTAGACCCTGGCAAGATATTAGTTAAATGAAATGGCAACACAATGTATTCTTAAACACCGTATTTCTTAATATAAAGAAATCAGAATTCCTATGCTATCAAACCAAGATTAATTCCTGCAATAATTATGGTTAAAGCATAATGGAAAAAGTACTGTTGGCAGATATAATACAAGATACTAGCGCATAAGAAGAGGAAGAAGGAAATGCTACTTTCTGTATCTTACCAAGTATTGTGTGAACACTGGAAAAGATTGAAGAATAAGTAAGCTTTTAATTACAAAAAAAGATACAAATTATTTTTTTGTATATTGGTCTCATACCTGTGACTCAGTTGAATTCTATTTGTAGATTTATTTGGATTTTCTTTGTATATATCTATGTAATTTGCAAATAAAGACATTTCTTTTTTCTTTCCACTATTTGTGTCTATTATTTCTTTTTCTTGCCTTAAAACACTGGCTATGTCCTCCAATATAACAGTGAGTATAAATGGCGATGGTAGAAATATCCATCACATTTATGACCTTTGGGAAGATCACTCTCAATATTTTATGATTAAATATTCTGTTGCCTACAGGATTTGCAGTAAATATTTTAAAATTCAAATTGAGTAAATTCTACTTACCTTCCTTTGCACTCTCTTGTTCATAATGTAATTATCTGAAATATTTTATCTACATACAGCTACAGCCACAGTGTTATTATTTTTGCTTTTATGATTTTTGAAACATAATTTAGAAAATTGAAGAAGAAGCCGGGCTCGGTGGCTCAGCCTGTAATCCCATGCCTTGGGAGGCTGAGGTGAGTGGATTGCCTGAGCTTGCGGGTTCGAGACCGGCCTTAGGCAACTTGGCGAGACCTCATCTCTACAATAAATCAAAAATTAGCCGGGCCCGCGGGTTCGAGACCCACCTGGGCAATTTGGCGAGCCCTCATCTCCACAGTAAATAAAAAAATTAGCCGGGCGTGGTAGCGCGCGCCTGTAGTTCCAGCTACTTGGAAGGCTGAGGAGGAAGGATACCCGGAGCACTGCACTCCAGTCCAGGCGACAGAGTGAGACTCCAACTCAAAAATAAATAAATAAATAAAAATAAAAAGTATTACAGCACTTCGTCTGACTTCCATGGTTTCTGA
>CAUYQG010089688.1:0-23403 GCA_963574415.1 Tarsius wallacei
TGTAGTTCCGGCTACTCGGAAGGCTGAGGCGGAAGGATCGCCAGAGCCCAGCAGGTCGAGGCTGCGGTGGCCGGGAGCGGCCACTGCACTCCAGTCTGGGCGACAGAGTGAGACTCCAACTCAAAAAAAAAAAAAAAAAAAGAATGTTCACAGTAACTTGTTCATGATAGGAATCCCTGACAACAGCCCAAATGTCATCAAGCGTAGAATGGAGTTTTAAAACTGTGGTATGTTACACATGAATACTATAAAACCTTGTAACAATGATTTGTAGTTTACATGCAACAGTACAGGTGAATCTCAAAAACATAAAATATTGTCTCAAGAGAACAAGTACTGTATGAATCCATTTATATAAAGTTTAAAAACATACCAAACTAAACAATATATTGTTTACAGATTCAAACATGTAGGAAACTATCAAAAAACACAAGGGGGCCAGGTGCTATGACTCACCTCTGTAATCCCAGCACTTTGGGAGGCCGAGGTGGGAGGGTTGCTTGAGCCCAGGAGTTCGAGAACAGCCTAGGCAACATAGTGAGACCTTGTCTATACAAAAAAATTAAAAAATTAGCCGGGCCTGCTGGTGCATGCCTGTAGTCCCAGCTACTCAGGAGGCTGTGGCAGAAGAATTGCCTGAGTCTAGGAGTTCAAGACTGGTGAGCTGTGATGGTACCACTGTGCTCCAGCCTGGATGACAGGGTGAAAGCTCAGCAAAAATAAAAAATAAAAAAAAAAACAGCAACAACAACAACCAAAAAAACTCCCACACATACAAGGGAATTAAAAACATAAATTTCAGCCTAGTATTTACCTTGGAGGTGAAAAGTAAGGGAATGGGTTTAGGGAGGCATACCTGGGACTGCAGGGGTAATAATAATGGGATTTTTCTTTACCTGAGTGGTGGGTTCACAGGTGCTCATCGGGTTATGAGTATTTTATAAAGATATTTTATCTGCTCAACATTTAATAAAAATAAATTTTCAGCAATTAGAAAAATAGAGGGTAGAAAGAGGAGACAGAAGGTCAGTGCTAGGAGACTGAACCAAATAGGCAAAGTGCTGAGGCTACGTGGGGACCACATCTCCAGAGGGCAGATCTGCCTTGAGAATTCTGAACTAGCTGGCTGGCCAGAAAAGCCCTGTTGACGTGAGTGCACTGAGCATCTGGGAGAACTAGGGAAGGAAACTTTATGGTAATAGTTGGGTCCTCAGCACAGCCTTGAGCAAAGAGGAGGGATAATGCTCCTGTCCTCAAAGTCTGGAGGAGGTGTCCCAAGGAGGGAAAGAGCACATTCTCTGAAAAGGCTTGAGAGCTGTGTGCCCAAATCTGCAACCCTGGCTTGGGATGTCTTTCAGGAAGATATTGGAGAGTGATCTGCAAAGTGCTTTTTGTTTCTTTTTTGAGCCGGGGTCTCACTCTGTCTCCCAGTCTGGAGTGCAGTGGCAGGATCACAACGATCACAGTTCATGGCAGCTTCGACCCCCCAGCTCAGGCCTTCCTTCCACCTCAGCATCCTGAGTAGCTGGGACTACAGGTGCATGCCACCACGCCCGACCAATTTTTAAATTTTTTTGTAGAGATGAGTTTTTGCTGTGTTGCCCAGGCTGGTCTTGGACTCCTGGACTCAAGCAATCTTCCTACCTATCAGCCTCCCAATGTGCTGAGATTACAGGTGTGAGCCACTGGGCCTGTCCTCTGCAAAGTTTTTAGCAGCAGAATACTTTAAAGAAATCATTTGTGGATTCTTCCCCTAACCCCCAAGCACATGTAGAACAGATAAAAGAGAGCACCACGTTGGAATTCACATAGAATGACAAAGTCACATTATCTAAGCTTTTTTTACGATTTTTTTTTTCCTCACAGAGGCATGGCTGGTAGCCTGCATGATCCTGGTAACAGGGTTAACTAGAGGCTGGGGAGCCCTGACCCAGGGAAAGAACTAAGCTGACAACTGGTACATGGCTCTGGTGCTTTTGGATCTAAGGGCCCGCTCTGACCCCTGGTTCCTGAGAGGTTCTGGGGAGCGTTTAAAACTACTGATGTGTTATTCTTCAGTGTTTTTTGATCTACTCCTTTGGGGACTTGCTTTATGTGCTGTGGTAGAAGTGAGGCAGGCATAGTTAACATAGTTTAGAAGTAGTTAGGCAAGTTTTCTTAGGCAGGCTTAAATTAAAATAGGAGCTGGGCACAGTGGCTCATGCCTGCAATCCCAGCAATTTGGAAGGCTGAAGCAAGAGGATTGCCTGAGCCCAGGGCTTCGAGACCAGCCTGGGCAACTTGGCGAGACCTCGTCAGTACAGTAAATAAAAAAAATTAGCTGGGTGTGGTGGCACATGCCTGTGGTTCCACCTACTTGGAAGGCTGAGGCAGAAGGATCACCTGAGCCCAGAAGGTCGAGGCTGTGGTGGCCGTGACTGTGCCACTGCATTCTAGCTTGGGCGACAGAGTGAGACTCCAACTCAAAAATAACTAAAAGAGGGTAAGCGTGCAGACATCTTTCTTATCCATACATGACCTTCACCCAACTGACTAGACACATCAGACCTGACCACCTTGTTGTGGACTGGAATGAGGCAGTGCAGTAAATCACAGAAATGATAGGGGGTTACCCAAAACATAGGCATGATGTTCTAAGAAAAGCCCAAATCTCATTAGACAGTAACTTCCATTATTTAGAAGGCCCTTGTGATCTTAGAAGGCTGAGAGATGGCAATCAAAACTTGTGACCAGATACCTGCAGCCCTCCACTCTTAGCTCATGATTTGTTTATTCCTTATTGTAGAAGTACATAAAGTTTCTTGTCAGAGGCAAAGCACATGCCCTTTTTCTCTCTCTCTCTCTTTCTTTTTTTGCATGAAGTCTTATTCTGTCACCCAGGCTGGAGTGCAGTGGCATGCTCATGGCTAACACAGCCTCGACCTGCTGGGCTCAGGCGATCCTTCAGCCTCAGCCTTCCAAGTATCTGGAACCACAGGCGTGCATGGTAGAAGTGAGTTAACTATGTTAACTATGCCTGCCTCACTTCTACCTGGCTAATTTTTTGATTTATTGTAGAGATGAGGTCTAGCCAAGTTGCCCAGGCTGGTCTCGAACCTCTGGGTTCAGGCAATCCTCTTGCCTCCTCCTCCCAAAGTGCTGGGATTATAGGGGTGAGCCACTGTGCACGACTAATGTGCCCTTTCTCCTATGGCACTCACACTTTCCTTGAGCGTGCCTCTTTTCTTTCTAATAAATTCTTTCTTAAACTGTACTTTGGATTTGCTCTGACATTCTTTTCTATGGCAAAATCAAGAACCCATGGAGCAACACATCACACTGTACCCGGCATCAGAAGGGACAGTGAAACACAAACAAGAAGATCTAAATTGTACAGTCCTCCTCCAAATTGTGGCCCCCTAAGGGCTTGACCCTGCAGGGTTGACCAAAGGTGTGTGATCATGTGGGAGAGTGACTCTGACATTGCTTAGGGGTCAGCAGCAGGAATGAGAAATAGAAGGAGCCTGCAGGGGGCAATGGGGGTGGAGGACCTGAGTCACAGCAGACACCCGGGACTGGGTCACAGTCTGTTGCCATGGTGTCCTCTGATGGACCGGCCCAAGGCAGTGTGGCCTGGGGAAAGCAAAGTTAAAAAGGTAGCGATCATTCCAGAATGAGGGAGAGAAGCCCAAGTGCTGGTCCCTACGTGCAGTGGTTTCTGCTCAGTGCTATAAGCTCAGGACAGTTGGTCTTCTTGACAACATCATGAATTCACTCTTCAGGAGTTGCTTAGACCCCGAAAATAATGCTCCTTGTACTCTTGAACCTCAAGTGACACTGTAGTTGTAATCATCTAATTTCCTCTGCCTATGAAGGCAAGCTGAGTAGAGCACATTGGGCCCTGCTGACATCTTCACAAGTTGCTGGTTGTTTCCTGTTCCAACAAGCGTGGGAGCCTTTCTCCACCAAAGGAGCAACGTCATCTGCTCAGCCCTCTCTCTCTCAACCTCGACATACCTCAGACTGTGCCCTGAATCTCTCATTCCCCTGGAAATCGTGCTCCCGGGAAGTGTCCGGATGCCACCTAGTGGAGTCCGCGATTCTCTGTCAGCGCTGTCTCCGAAGCCAAACTCGGCTAAATCATCATCTCCGACATCCTCTTCGACACTTGATGTCCTTCATCTCCTCATCACTCTTGATATCATGGCTAATCCTTTAGTGATTTGTGGTGGTGATCCCAGGTAGAAGGCACCCATGCCGTGGGTCACGGTTGGGGCTGCATGTGAGAACCATCCGGGGACTTTACAAAAGTTCTGATGTCTGCATGCACGTCAGGCAGTGAAATGGAATCTCTTGGAATGGGGCCTGGACATTAGTGGTTTTGTCGTTGCTTTAACAGTTTTATTGAAGTATAGTTAACACTTAATAAACTACACTTTTTTTTTTGAGTTGGAGTCTCACTCTGTCTCCCAGGCTGGAGTGAAGTGGCACACTCACGGCCACTGCAGCCTCGACCTGCTGGGCTCAGGTGAGCCCTTCTGCCTCAGCCTTCCAAGTAGCGGGAACTACAGGCAGGCGCTACCCTGCCCGGCTAGTTTTTTGTTATTGTAGAGATGAGGTCTTGCCAAGTTGCCCAGGTTGATCTCGAACCCATAGGCTCAGGCAATCCTCTCACTTGCCTCCCAAAGTGCTGGGATTATAGGCGTGAACCACCGCGCCCGGCAAAACCACACTTTTTTTTTTTAGTTGGAGTCTCACTTTGTCACCCAGACCGGAGTGCAGTGGCCACTCCTGGCCACCGCAGCCTCGACCTGCTGGGCTCTGGCGATCCTTCCGCCTCAGCCTTCCAAAAACCACACATTTTTAAAGTGCACTATTTCATGTTTGTATCTAGCTGTGAAATCATCACCCCAGCAAGATGATAAACATGTCTGTCATTCACCCTGCCCCCAACTTCCATTCCCAGGCAACCATGGACCTACTACTATCTATAACTATAGATTAGTTTGTATTTTCTAGAATCATTTAAGTAGAAGCATATAGCATGTACTCTTTTGGTACCTGGATTCTTTTACTCTCTTCCCAGAGAAGGAGAGTGTTTTTTGAGATTCATCTGTGTTTTACATGTATCAATATTTCATTCCTTCTTATTACTGAGCAGGGTTCCAATGCATGGCTATACCGCAGTTAGTTTACCCATTCACCTGCTGGTGGACATTTGGGTGGTTTTCAGTCTGGGGCTATTTAAAATAAAGCTGTTATGAATATTTATGTGCAGATTTTTTATTTTTTATTTTCAAAAGAAGGGTCTTGCTTATGTTGCCCAGGATTGTCTTCAATTCCTGGGCTCAAGCAGTCCTACCACCTCAGCCTCCTGAGTAGCTGGGATTACAGGTGTGAGCCACCGTGCCCAGCCACATGTACGGATCGTTGTGTGGATTTGTGATTTCATTTTTCTTGGGTAAATATCTAGGAGTGGAATAACTGGGTGGTTGGCATGTGTTTACCTTAGTTTTTTAAATTTTAATTTAAGTTTTTTTGAGTTGAAGTCTCACTCTGTCGCGTGGGCTAAAGTGCAGTGGCACGATCACGGCTCACTGCATCCTTGACCTCCTGGGCTCAGACAATCCTCCTACCTCAGCCTCCTAAGTAACTAAGACTACAGGCATGTGCCACCATGCCTAGATGATTTTTTTTTTTGTAGAGACAGGGTTTTGCTATGTTGCCTAGGCTGGTCTCGAAACCCTGGGCTCAAGCAGTCCTCCCACCTTGGCCTCCCTAAGTGTTGGGATTACAGGAGTGAACCTCCGGGCCCAGCCATGTTTAATTTTTTAAGAAATTACCAAACTGTTTTCCAAAGTGGCTCTACCATTTTGCATTCCTGAACTACTAGGCATACAAAACTTCCCAGGTGATTCTAATAGACAGCCAGACCTGAGACTGCATTACTGCAAGCTGTGCAGATTGAGGTAAAGGGCTAGGGGGTGATGATCAGGAGACCACAAGAGTCTGGATGTCCCCAGCTCATGCCTAGTAGAGACTTACCTGATTCTCAACCCAGGACACACACTGAAATCTCCTGGGAATGCTTGTGAAAATGTAAAGGCTGTTTCAGGCGTAACAATTTATCTAAGCTCTTCATGGAGTTCTGGAGCACAGAGTGACCAACTGTCTTGGTCTGTCTGGGACTGAGGGGTTTCCAGTGCCATGAAACTGTCAGTAATAAAACTGGAAAAATTCCAGATAAACTGGAACACTTGGTCAGCCTATGTGTAGACAAGCATAAAGAGCTTGGGCTTTGGCATCAGGGAGACTTGTCAATCTGCCTGTCAGCCTTGGAGTTATGCTGTGTGTTTGTTTGGGGCGGGGGGGGGGGTGGGAGGAAAGATTGTATAAAAGCGAAAGTGGGTTGGGCACGGTGGCTCAAGCCTGTAATCCCAGCACTTTGGGAGGCTAAGGCGAGGGGATTACCTGAGCCCAGAGGTTCAAGAGTAGCCTGGGCAACTTGGTGAGATCTCATTTCTACAGTTAAAAAAAAAATTGGCCGGGTGTGGTAGCATGCATCTGTAGTTCCAGTTACTTGGAAGGCTGAAGCAAAAGGATCACCTGAGCCCGGTAGGTTGACACTAGGGTGGCTGTGAGCGTGCCACTGCACTCAAGTCTGGGTGATGGAGTGAGACTCCGACTCAAAAAAAAAAAAAAGAGAGAAAAAATATAAACGACAATTTTCTTGAGAAAATATAGAGTGATGCAGAATACTGTGGTAGCCTTTGGAATCAGACCACGTCATGTCCAATCCCTGTCTTACTACCGATTAATAACTGTTATTTGGGGCAAAATGCCTACATTCTCTGCCTCAGTTTCCTGATGGTTATAATGGGGATAATATATTTACCTTACAGAGGATGTTTTGAGGACTGAATGAATTAATATACAAGACGGAACCCCAAAAACCCCAGGATTTATTTATAAAACATTGTGTACTTATTCTTACATATTTAAATTTCAGTTACCTTCAAAGTACTCTCCGTTTGATGTAATACATCTACTGAGATGCTTTTTCCACTGCTCAGAACAGTCTCTGAATTCATCAATTTTGATGCCTTTTAGTGCTTCTGCTGTTTTTTTGTTTCACCTCTTCCACATCAGCAAAATGTTTCCCTTTGAGGATTTTTTTCATCCAGGGAAACAAACAAACAAAAAAGTCGCTTGGGACAATACTGGGTGAATAGGGAGGGTGGGGAATGGGGGCCATGCCATCTTTGGTCAAAAACTGTTGAACACTCAGTGCAGTGTGGGCAGGTGCACTCATAAATCACCCATCATGAAATGGGCAAACACGTTGAAAGAATCTCCAAAAAAATTCACTGAAGCCAAACGCAGTCTCTCACAACAATGCTGGCTGGTACACTGATGCCAATGGGTTTCTATAACACTTACCTAGTGGGACAAGCCTGTACTCCAAGGGGCCTGCCCTCCAAAAGATAATTCTGTTTTTTGGGGGGTCCCCTCTTGTATGTAAAGCTCTTAAAATGGTGCCAGACATGTACTAAGTGTTAGCTATTATTATTTTAATAGTCTTGTTCAAATGAGAGGAAAGCAAAAGTTAGTGGTTAAATATAGTTTCTATAAACTAAGTCCATATGCTGTCTGGCTTGGTTTCGTCTCCAAAGATTTTTTTGGCGGGGGGTAACATTTCAGATTCTGTATTGTATCTTTAAAAACTATAGACTCTTGGTTCTCTGTGGCAATGTAGAAGGAAGAATAGGTATTAATTATATACTTAATGTTCTCATGGAAATTATAAGGGAGACATAAGTTTGGAACATGATAATTTTATTTTTACCAAGTCATTTTATCAGTAAGCTGAATTTTTAAAAAACAGAACATAGAGTAATAGCGACAGCATATTAGTCTTTGCATTAGGTAGTACTACAAAAAAAATTAAAAATTAGCTAAGTGTGGTGGCATATACCTGCAGTCCCAGCTACTTGGGGGGCTGAGGTAGGAGGATTGCCTGAGTCTAGAATGTTGAGGCTGCGGTGAGCAGCAAACATGACACTGCACACCAGCCTGGGTGACAAAGTAAGACCTTGCCTCAAAAAAATAAAAATAACTAAAGCACTAATTAAATCTATTTTACAAAACATAAACATGTAGAGAATATCGAGTGGCCACAGTACAAAGGCTGCATGACAAAGTTGACATAGAGGTCCTATGGAACCTCTTTACGGTACTTCATTAAAACTTTTGTTTGTTTGTTTGTTTGTTTGAGTTGGAGCCTCATTCTGTCACCCAGACTGGAGTGTAGTGGCTGCTCCCGGCCACCGCAGCCTCGACCTGCTGGGCTCTGGCATCCTTCCACCTCAGCCTTCCAAGTAGCTGGAACTACGGGCGCGCGCTACCACACCTGGCTAATTTTTTAATTTATTGTAGAGATGAGGCCTCGCCAAGTTGCCCAGGCGGGTCTCGAACCCGCAGGCTCAGGCAATCCACTCACCTCAGCCTCCCAAAGCGCGGGATTACAGGCTGAGCCACCAAGCCCGACTTGTTTTTGTTTTTTAAGAGACAGGATCTCCCTCCATTGTCCATGCTGGAGTGCAGTGGTGCAATCATAGCTCACTGCAGCTTTGAACTTCTGACTCAGCCTCCAAGAAGCTAGGACTGCAGGTGTGCACCACTATGGTCGACTAATTTTTTTTTTTTTTTTCGAGTTGGAGTTTCACTCTGTCGCCCAGACTGGAGTGCAGTGGCACGCTCCCGGCCATCGCAGCCTCGACCTGCTGGGCTCCGGCAATCCTTCAGCTTCAGCTTTCCAAGTAGCCGGAACTACAGGTGCATGCTACCATGCCTGACTAGTTTTTGATTTATTGTAGAGACGAGGTCTCACCAAGTTGCCCGGGCGGGTCTTGAACCTGCGGGCTCAGGCAAACCACTTGCCTCGGCCTCCCAAAGTGCTGAGATTACAGGCTGAGCCACCGAGCCCGGCTGGTCGACTAATTTTTAAGTTTTTTTGTAGAGATAGTTTTGAACTCCCGGCCTCAAGTGATCCTCCCACCTTAGCCCCCCAAACTGCCAGAAATACAGGCGTGAGCCACCACTCCAGGCACATTTTTTTTTTTTTTAATTCTGAAATAGTTAAAGAGACAAGAAAAGTTCCAAAGTTCTGTATACCCTTTCTCCAACTTCTCCCAGTGCCAATATCTCATAACCATAGAATCAGGAAATTGACATGGGTACAATGCTACTAACCTCAGCTATAGACCTAGTTTGGATTTCACCCATTTTTACATGCACTCTGTTTTTTCTCTTCTGTTTCATTTTTGAGGCTACTGTTGAATTTCAGAACATCATATTGTAAACTGAGCCTAAATTTAGGTCCTATCACACTGACTAGGTCTATTTAAGCTTTAATCAGATCTATCAAATTGAAGTCCAGAACAAAACTTATGAATACCAATACTCCTTGAGCTTCTAAATTATTGGTATGAAGAATGACCTCAGATGATTTCCTATTTGCAGTATACAAGGAGGAGTCAAGGATCCTTTCCCAAGAGATTTCCCCACTTACAAGTACTGTGATCTTGAACAAATTGCTTGATCTCTCTAAACTTTTGTTTTCTCACCTGTAAAATGGGGATAATAATTTCACATACTTCATTGAGTTATTGTGAGGATTAAATTAGAAAAGATGTGAAACACATGATCAATAATGTTACTGGTTTACCACTACTGATGCTGAACAGAGTGCAGGGTAATTGCTCTCCACGAGTTCTTTTTTTTTTTTTTTTTTTTTGAGAATCAAAGATGTTTATTCTGGAAGTCTCAGGTAGAGTAGAATCAAAGATGTTTATTCTGGAAGTCTCAGGTAGAGTAGTCTCCCAAAACCTGAGCTCTGACCCTCAGTTTCAAGCTGCTTTTATAGAGCTTTTCGGTTACAACATACATGGGTTTGCCATTGGTTTGTTTACAATTTCAAATTTAGGACCAGAAGCGGATACTTCTACAACAAGTATTGAAGCAGACATTTTTATGGACATTTCATCTGAGGTGTAAGAAAGCATGTTTACAGAAGCAGAGATTGCAGTTAAGGAAAATGGCATGTAGCTGCTTACTTAAAGTGTATTTACAGAAGCAGAGATGGCATGCAGTTGCTTAGGATAAGACCCTTGAGGTCAGCTTTCCTGCTTAATTCCTGTTTTTCTATCTCATCATCCCTATAATAAATAAAAAAATTTAGCCGGACGTGGTGGCATGTGCCTGTAGTTCCAGCTACTTGGAAGGCTGAGGCAGAAGGATCGCTTGAGCCCAGCAGGTCAAGGCTGTGGTGGCCATAAACATGCCACTGCACTCTCCAGCCTGGGCAGCAGAGTGAGACTCCGACTCCAAAAAAAAAAAAAAAAAAAGAAAGTCCCCAAAAAATGGGCCGGGTGCAGTGGCTCATGCCTGTAATCCCAGCACCTTGGGAGGCAGACGCAAGAGGATTGTCTGAACCCAGGGGTTTGAGACCAGCCTGGGCAACTTGGCGAGACCTCGTCTCTACAATAAATCAAAACCTTAGCTGGGCGTGGTGGTACACATCTGTGGTTCCAGCTACTTGGAAGGCTGAGGTGGAAGGATCACCTGAGCCCAGCAGGTCGAGGCTGCAGTGGCCCTGAGCATGCCACCACACTCCAGCCTGGGCGACAGTGAGACTCTGACTTAAAAAAAAAAGTACACAAAAATGATGGGGGAGGGGGGAGACGGCAGCGACCATTTTGAGCCCATGCTGCCAAGGGAGTGGACCCTCCCCTTTCCCCTTTGCCTCCTAACAGGCAAGGTTTAAGTAGGACAGTGCCCTCGGAGGCCAGGCTGGGCTTGGGGGTCACCCCAGTGGCCCGGGCCATGGATGTATGCCATCCGAAGGTGAACAAACTTCTTGAGGAGCTGTAGCGCCATGGCCTGGACACTTGCGGTCTTAAGGCTGAGCCAGCTGAGTGGCTGCAGGCAGAGCTGGAGGTCAAGGAGTCTGACAAGGAGCAGGAGCTTGAGGCAGACAATGAACCGGGGCAACCTGGGTACAACAACAAGGAGGTCGAGACCAAGGAGTGCTCTGACCTGGAGGAGACTGCACAGGCACCATTGCCTAGGCTGTAGCCGCACAGGGAGCCTGGTGGCTACTTGGGGCAGATGGATATTATGTCACGGACAATATTACTAGACAGAACCAGTTCTATGAGATCCAAGTCATCAAGCAAGAAAACTCAGGCTGCGAGAGGAGACCACTGGAAATGGAGCAGCAGCAGCAAGCCTGTCACCCAGAAGTGAAGACAGAGATGAAGCCAGAAGCACCCACCAGCTTCCTCCTGCCTGAAGCTTCTCAGCTCAAGCCAGACAGACAGCAATTCCAGAGTAGCAAGAGGCCTTATGAAGAAAACCGAAGACGGGGTATTTTGAGCACCAAGAGGATAGGAGGGGCCGCCCTCCTCAGCCTCCTGCTGAAGAAGATGAAGACGACTTTGAAGACACCCTTGTTGCCATTGACACATATAGCTGTGACCTCCACTTCAAGGTGGCCCGAGATCATAGGAGTGGTTATCCTCTCACAATTGATGGCTTTGGACACCTGTGGTCAGGAGCCCGCGCGAGCTATGGGGTCAGAAGGGGCCATATGTGCTTCAAGATAAAGATCAATGAGGAAATCTCCGTGAAGCGCCTTCCATCTACAGAGCCTGACCCCCATGTTGTCCATATCAGCTGGTTCCCGGACTCCTGCAGCACCCAGCTAGGTGAAGAGCCTTTCTCCTATGGCTATGGAGGCACTGGGAAGAAGTCCACCAATAACCGGTTTGAAAACTACAGAGACAGCCGGGTTGCTCATACCTGTAATCTCAGCACTTTGGGAGGCAGAGGTGAGAGTCCAGTGGTTCAAAACCAGCCTGGGCAACTTGGAAAGACCTCGGCTCTATAAAAAAAAAGATTAGCCGGGCATGGGATACACGCCTGTGGTTCTTAGATGCTTGGAAGGCTGAGGTAGAAGGCTCACCTGAACTCAGCAGGTTGAGGCTGCAGTGGCCGTGAGCCTGCAACTGTACTCCAGCCTGGGCGACAGAGTGAGAATCCAACTCAAAAAAAAAGAAAAAGAAAACTACGGAGACAGGTTTGCAGAGAATGATGTGATTGGCTGCTCTGTGGACTTTGAATGTGGAAATGATGTGGAACTTTCCTTTACCAACAATGGAAGTGGATGGGCATTGCCTTCCAAATCCAGAAGGAAGCCTTGGGGGATCAGGCCCTCTACCCTCATGTTCTGGTGAAGAACTGTGCAGTGGAGTTCAACTTCGGCAGAAGGCAGAACCCTACTGTTCTGTCCTCCCAGGACTTACCTTCATCCAGTTACCTCACCTTCCCTTTTAATGAGCAGATCTGGGGTACCGTTGGACCAAAGAGTAAGGTGGAGGCCGAGCACAGTGGCTCAAGCCTGTAATCCCAGCATTTTGGGAGGCAGAGGTGAGAGGATTGTCTGAGTCCAAGGGTTTGAGACCAGCCTGGGCAACTTGGCAAGACCTTGTCTCTACAATAAATAAAAAAATCAGCCAGGTGTGGTGGCATATGCTTGTGGTTCCAGCTACTTGAAAGGCTGAGGTGGAAGGATTGCCTGAGCCCAGCAGGTCGAGGCAGTGGTGGCCATGAGCACGCCACTGTACTCCAGCCTGGGCAACAGAGTGAGATTCCGACTCAAAAAAAAAAAAAAAAAAAGACCACGTGGGCTATTAAACATGCAGCCTCCAACTCTTCCAAGAAGTACAACATCCTTGGCACTAATGCCATCATGGGTAAGATGTGGGTGATGGGCCTACGCTGGCAGCACAACTATGCTGGCCACTGGGACAGATTTCAACTGGTGCATCCAGATAGCTGTCCTCAAGAAATGCAACTATATCCTAGATCACATGTTTATGCATCAGCCCAGAGATGAAAAATGAGACCATTTGAAGGCTTCCAGCACAAAGCTACTGTAAGTTGTCCCACTGACGAAGGCCTGAAAGACTGAAGAATAAAGCAAACCGACGAGGAAGTGAAGGATGTCCCAGATCATGCGGTCATAGAAGTGAAAGCCACCTTCACATTCCCAGATGTTGGGGACTTCCTGGATGAGGTTCTGTTTATTGAGCTTCAAAGTATTCTCCGTTTGATGCAATACACCTATCAAGACGCTTTTTCCACTGCTCAAAACAGTTTTTGAACTTGTCAATTTTGATGCCTTTTAGTGTTTCTGCCACTTTTGATTTCTCCTCTTCCACATCGGCAAAACATTTCCCTTTGAAGACTTTTTCCATCCTGACACACTTAAACTTATCACGTATGATTTTATGTCTCTGTAGGAGGTTCTTCTCTTTTTTTGAGATGGGGTCTTGTTATGCTGCACAGGTTGGATTTTATCTCCTGGGTTCAAAGAATCTTTCTGCCTCCTCCCTTCTCAGTGTTCTGAGTAGCTGAGACTAAATGCATGTGCCACCATGCCTGGTTTCTCTTTGTTTCCCATGTAACTGGATTCTTATGTCATGGCTTCCATTACCTTCTGTTTCATGTCATCCAAATAGGGACCTGCAGCTCCAAAACTCTGGCCAAAAGTGGGCAGCTGCTTTGTATGCCAGTACTTGTAGTACTCGACATTTCTAGTCAAGATGGCGGAGTTGCCAACGACGCGCAAAGGCTCCATGAGTTCTTGACTCCACCACAAAAGGAATTTCAGAGCGAGTCCAAAGTCTAATTTAAGACAAGATTTAAGCCGGGCTCGGTGGCTCAGCCTGTAGTCCCGCAACTTGGGAGGCTGAGGTGAGTGGATTGCCTGAGCCCGCAGGTTCGAGACTCGCCTGGGCAACTTGGCGAGACCTCATCTCTATAATAAATCAAAAAATTAGCCGGGCGTGGTAGCACGCGCCTGTAGTTCCAGCTACTTGGAAGGCTGAGGCGGAAGGATTGCCGGAGCCCACAGGTCGAGGCTGCGGTGGCCGGGAGTGGCCACTGCATTCCAGTCTGGGTGACAGAGTGAGACTCCAACTCAAAAAAAAAAAAAAAGGCAAGATTTATTAGAAAGAAAAAAAAACACGTTTAAGAAAGAGTGTGGGTGCCTTGAGAGAAAGGACACGTGCTTACCTTTGACAAGAAACTTTATATAATTTTACAATGATGATTAAGCAAACCATGAGCTAAGAGAAGAGGGCTACAGGTATTTAATCACGAGTTTTGATTACCATCTCTCAACATTTTAAGGTCACAAGGACCTTCTAAATAATGAAAGTTACTGTCTAACTAGATCTGGGCTTTTCTTGGAACATCATGTCTGTGTTTTGGATAATTCTCTATTGTTTCTGTTTACAGCACTGGTAGTTTCACATTCCAGCCTGCAAAGTGGTCAGGTTTGATATGCCTGGCTGGTTGGGTGGAGGTCATGTACCGATAATAAAGACATCTGAACGTTTACCCTGTTCCTCGGTTATCTGAATTAGACCTACCAAAGAACACTTGTCTAACTACATCTAAACTATGTGCTATGCTAACTATGACTGTCTCACTACTACTGTCACCACCGCCACTAGCACCATCAGCACCACCAGTAGCACCTCTGCCAGCCCCAAGGGAATCTCTGTCCTTGGAGCCCTTTTCTTGATGTCAGAGCAGCACAGGTATGGCTTAGAGCAGGGGGTCTGCCCCAGGTGCAGGCTGGAAATCTTTACTTTCCTGGCAGATGGCAGATGGCGAGGTGGAAGGGTGTGCTTTCTCATGGCTGGGATGGTGGCCAGGTGGCATACAAGCCTGTCTTTCCTGGCTGAAACTGAGAATGCATTTCCCCAAATCCTACTACTGTATTGATATTAGACTTCAGGTACATTATGGGGTATATGGTCTTTTGTGGGTTGTCTGGCAACCTAATCACCCTTGATACCACATTTAAATGGAAGGTTATATTAGGTTCCAAATGAAACATTTGGAGCATAGCCCAGAGAGTGGAGATCACTTATATAAGAAGGGCAGATAATTATTCATATGTTATTTCTGAAGCTAAGACATCTACTTTGTCCCAACACCCTTTTCAAGCACAAATACAATTTAAAAGTAAAAAATGATAAAAATTGTTAGTGTTGAATGTTGGTCATTTTCATGTGATAACAAAGTTCTCATTGTTGGCTTGATGGGATATATTATTTCACACTGTTTAATGTAAATTGCTATCTTGTCTCTGGTCATAGCATGTCTTCTGCATTGGCAAGGATCGATAGTACAGTACACTGGAGCTGGCTTGTATGGCCTCACATGGTCGGTGGTGTCTCTCCCAGCTCTGTGTTCAGAGAGGTCATGCAGCTGCGAGCTTGACCTCAGCCATGGTGGGTGTATTTATGTCACAGAAATTCACAAATGCTTTCTCTTTCACCGCTAAAGCCCTTGTTTAACATTTACCAGCATTTCACTAGCTCCTTCATTTTATTTTATTATTATTTTTTTTAGAGTCAGGATCTCACTCTGTCATCCAAGCTGGAGTGCAGTGTTTTTTTTGTTTGTTTGTTTGTTTTGTTTTGAGTTGGGGCCTCACTGCGTCGCCCACGTTGGAGTACAGTGGCACAGTCATGGCTCACTGTAGCATTGACCTTCTGGGCTCAGGTGATTCTTCTGCCTCAGCCTCTCAAGTAGCTGGGACTACAGGCATGTGCCACCAAGCCCAGCTAATTTTTTGATTTATTGTAGAGATGAGACCTTGCCATGTTGCCCAGGCTGGTCCCAAACCCATGGGCTCAGGCAATGCTCTCGCCTGTGCCTCCCAAAGTGCTGGGATTACAGGTGTGAGCCACTGCGCTCAGCTTCCCTTTGGAATGCTAAGGGAATCTCTAAAGACAGATTTTGAGTTCAAGTACATATGAAATTCATGTTTTTGGAAAGAAAAAAGCCCCAGAATGTCAACGTAACCCATATGGTAATCCATACCAAGATTTCCGACACAAAATCTTCACTGGGGAAGCTCCCCTATGAAGCAGGTCGCTTTTAAAGACATTCCAGACATTCTATTTTTAACCTCCAAGGAAGTAGATTCCACAGCTTGTCAGTGTAATCAATTATATTTAAACACTTTCACAGTTTTTCTGTGGTCCTGTATCCATCCAGTCTTTTTAACTTGTGATGGCCAGAGCCAAACATCATATTCTGGTAAACATGAAGGTAACCACCTAATGGCTCACATATATTTCTTTTCTTTTTTGTGTGTGTTGGAGTCTCACTCTGTTGCCCAGGCTGGAGTGCTATGGCACGTTCACGGCCACTGCAGCTTCGACCTGCTGGTCTCAGGCGATCCTTCCGCCTCAGCCTTCCAAGTAGATGGAACTACAGGCGCATGCCATTACACCTGGCTAATTTTTTGCAGAGATGAGGTCTCGCCAAGTTCTCCAGGCTGGTTTCAAACCCCGGGATTCAGGCAAACCTCTCGCCTCCGCCTCCCAAAGTGCTGGGACTACAGTGTGCCACTGTGCCCAGAGATTTCTTTTTTATTTTTTTATTTTTTTATTTTTTTGAGTTGGAGTCTCACTCTGTCACCCAGACTGGAGTGCAGCGGCCACTCCTGGCCACCGCAGCCTCGACCCGCTGGGCTCCGGCGATCCTTCCGCCTCACCCTTCCAAGCAGCTGGAACTACAGGCGCGCGCTACCACGCCCGGCTAATTTTTTGATTTATTGTAGAGATGAGGCCTCGCCAAGTTGCCCAGGCGGGTCTCGAACCCGCGGGCTCATGCAATCCACTCACCTCAGCCTCCCAAAGGCGCGGGATTACAGGCTGAGCCACCGAGCCCGGCTTGGGTTCGAATTCTTAAATCATAGGTCTGAATCTAAACTTGAGGTTTGCAGCAATACAGGGAACATATGTTTATTACTATCATCTGTGTTCATTGTCCTCTAATTTTACCAGTGAGTTTTGTAGCCACCAGAATATCAGAATGGGAAGGAAGCCTGCTAACCTTCTTCTTCAATACCTTTATTTTCAGGAGAGGAAAACGAGACACCCACTTCTAGTCACCCTTTCTATGTGTGAATGCATTAAATGCTTTTGTCTCTTTAGATACATTTTAAGAAGATATTATTTTGCTCTTGAATTTGACTATCAGTAACTGATTAGCTAATTGTAAATGGAGTTTTGCTTTATGTTGACTTTTGCAATTTCAGTATTTGTAAACAAGAGTGCCTACCAATGCCATACAAAAATCTGACATCTTCTATGCATGACCCAGTCCCCTCAAACTCAAAGCCTGAGATGCCTTGACATATATAAGAAAAGTTGGGAGAAGGTTTTATTAGCTTTGCTTTTGACCCCATTCTCATAAATTATGCAAAATGTGTCATTTATATGAATGGTCCAGAAGAGCAGTTGCCTGTTGTAATATAAAAAATGATACCACGGAAACTGAGACCTGGTTGTGGCAGATACTCTGTCAAAGGAATGATTTATAATCTGGAAATACAAGCAGTGAGAGAGGCCTACCAGCTAGGGCTGTATCATCTAAAGCAATCAAATCCCGCAAATATAAAGCAATTTTGTATTACCATTTCCAAGTACTTCCCACAATAAGGACTCTTGTATGCCCAAGTTTAATATTCAGAGCAGAAACCGCAAACCCTAACAGCCGCTCCTGGTCAAGATAGTTAATAACAGTTCCCAGGCACAGGCAGGCTGTAATAGCATCGCTCCAAGCAGCTGGGGATTTGCTTGTATGTCAGGCTCTCTCTCTGAGAACTAGAAAACGATGGTGGGTCAGACATCCATTTGCTTTATATATTGATATAATTTCATCAGAATTTATGATGTGGGAATTATTGCACAGGCAAGAAATGTAATCTTACCTTCATCTCACACAATGCAGAAAAGATATTATGATTTTGAGAAAAATATACTGACTTGTTGAATCAGATTATGCATGTGCAATCCTAATGGATTTCAATATTTCCTTGGACAAGTCATTGCTATTTGCATTGTATGTATGAAATTGGCTTGTATATAAGACATTTTTACAAATAATAAAGAATTCTAATACCATTTCTTCTTTCATTTTCTCAAGTTCTGACATGTGTGTTTATTCTGGTAAATTTTAAACATCTGGGCATATGTAATAGCGTATCCTAATTTCTCTAGGATTTCTTCCATATTTAGATTCTTAATATCCAAATATTACAATAACATTTATAATTCTCTTTCATCCTTATGAAGAGTTCATGGAGTTTCAATTGCCAAGTAGAGTAATCGCCAATATCTTCAGGACTGTTTTACAGTTGATCATCACAGTGAGTCCATAAGCCCTTCTACTATTTGAACCTTGAAGTCATTTTGATTATCTTGAGTTCTATAGTCTTCTTCCAATGGAAATGTGAATATATAACATGTTTTAAACAAGGGTACCTGAATAATGAACACCTGTATACTTAACACTGAATTATACCCCACATATTTAAAATAAAAAAATTAAAAAAAAATTTTTTTAAAAATTAGGAACTTTCATGGCGACCCTTGTTTCATTCTAGAATGAAATATTCCTTGAAACAAAAATTCTTTTTGAGTATTTTAAGAAAGAAATGACATCTTACAAATCCAGAGCAGTGTTCAAACCTGTATGTCTACAGAAGAATATTTTTGTAATACTTTTTGACTTCTGCTAATGTCATGACTATGTCAGTCAATGATCGTGGATAATCTAAGCAATCAAAAGTCACTGTGATCATTCTACATTGGTTCTGTTGAATTTCAGATACATTGTAGAGTTGAAATGTACATTATCTGGAGCTTATTTTTTCAAAATATGTACCTAAAAGAAGGCATATTTTATCCAAATAGGAAAATTCATGTTTAACTGACTGGTGTCTCCAAATAATAATAGCTATTCTTCATTTCATACCTACAGCCACATACAACACCAGGCGCCCAATGTGCATTATCTCTGATCCCCACCTTTCCTCTACTTCAGGGTCACCATTATGAAACTCATTTTGCAAACGAGGAAACGAGAGTTCAGAAAGTTTAAGTGCCTAGCTCAAGGACATATGAGAAGTGAGGGGTAGAGCCTGCATTTGAACCAAGGTTTATTGGATTCCAGAGCCTAGATTCTTTTTGGTGTTTCCTGCAGCTGCCTCTTTCTGAAGGCTGGCCAGATTGGGGCTTCTTTCAACTTTTTGACCATTCAAAAGCCACGCCTACTTCTTTCTTCCTAGTTATCTCCCACTGTAGAACCTCAAAAGTCTTTTTTAAAAAATTTAGATTAGAAAGTATAGTTTATTTAGAAAGTAAGAGAGAGAGAGAAAGAGGAGATTCACCTCCCCAAGTTGGGGGTGGGGGCCAAAGCTTAAGAAAACATGGCCTGGCCATAGCTCAAAGAGCAGATGTCTCTTTAATGAGATAAAACCAAATATCTGTGGAGGTGGGCAGTGTTCGAGAAACTGCTTCTCTAAGGAGAGAAGACTAGGATCAGATACAGCTGAACATCCCTATCCTTTCTCCTTCTTCTTGCCTTGAACAGGGATGCAGTAGCTGGTGCTTTAGCAGCCAACTTGCAAGCATGAGGCAGGACTGAGAGCATTTCAGGTATGACATTCATGACATTGTTGAGCAGCTAAACCAATGCCTGCAGCCCCCCACCTCCACATGACTTATTGTATAAGAAAAACAAAGTCCTGTCTAAGATGTTTTAAGTATGAATTTTGCAGCCAAATGTCCCCTAAGGTACACTTACCACTCACCATGTGGAAAGTTCATTCAGTCATTTGTTTCTTACAGGAGATACTGAGGAAGAGTTTCCTTACCCCTGAGTCCCCAAGGGTAGAATTAATTTTAACAGGCAAATAGATAACGCATCATAGGACCAGAGAAGAAAGGACCTTTTGCATTCACCAGGGACATAAACGTCACTCCTCTAGAGTGCTTGCTCTTCTTCCTGTCCCCTATCCAAATCCAGTCTTTCCCATTGCCTTGGTTTTATACAATTTCCTGCTGACCCATTACCTGCCTTATTGATTCATGGTGCCAGTTTGGCAACTACTCTGGAAATTCCCAAAGAGCAAACACAGGACCCTTCATGTCTGCCTGCCTGCCTTGGCACAATGAAGGTCCTCAAAAACATTTGTAGAGTGAGACATTGATGTGCTTTTCAAAATAGGACTTTTAAAAGATGGAGGAAGTGAGAGGATTATGTGGCTTTTTAATGGCTATGGCACAAGTTAGTTGCTGAGCAACAATGAGAAGTCACAGCTTTGAAATTTATGGTCACTTGTCAAATTGGTAGAGCCAGGCAAGAGTGGTATACACTTAATTCCCAACTCCATCTAAAACAGAATATCTTTGGGCCATTTCCTGCTAGTTACCTCAAAACAGACCTGATGTGTTGCTTTTCAGTATTCCTAAACGACATAATATTTATACAAACACTTGCAACATAGAAAGCCTTCTTTTCTTCAGCAGTGTGTCATCACATATCTTTAGAGATGCCTGTTGGGATTCTTTTTTTGCTGGCCAGGGTCTCTGCACACTCTATGTGTTAAGAGAATCACTTCTGCCTATTTGACGGTTCTGTAGGTCTGTTTTTACTTAAGAGCATGCGGGGATGGAAAAGCAGCTGTTAAATTAATCTGGCCTTGGTGAAATGTGTCTACTTTACTAGTAAGATTACGGAAATTTACATTTTTTTACTCTTCAATGTAGGCAGGCCTCTTCACAAGGTCTTCCCAGAACACATCTCAAGAGACTTGACTACTTCAGTAATGATGTTGGGAATGTTGGGGCTATATGAAAGGAATTAACTCTGTTCTGGTGGTTTGCTCTTAACAATCACACAGGGATAAGGGCCCAACGGTGGGCTCACAATAGACCAGGCAGGGCTGTAAAGTGTGGTTGCCTCCTCTCCTGCAGCTCAAGGTCCTAATTAGATTGCCTGTTGAGTTGTGCTACGTAGTTGACAGGGGTGCTTGCACACAGAAAGTTGATGAAAAGGCAGCCCTTATAGATATTCTTTGAGGGAAATGTGCTCACAAACAATACTGATTGTCATTACTACCCAAGAAAAATAAAATTTGTTAGCATGTGAATTTGTACCATGTAAAAGGGGTTAACCATCAGAATAATCCATTGATCTAGTTCATGCTGCAGAACATCTGATTTGTATGAAATCAATTAGAGCATCTCATGGTCAGCCTTTTTTTGTTTGTTTGTTTCTCATTCCATTGTTATCCTAATTTAAACATGTATTGCTGCAGACACAGTTGTTACAAATCTTTTAATTGTTCTGCTGCTTCTAGTCACTTGTCCATCCATATATTAACTCCTAACCAATCCTTTCAAAGTATCTCCTTTAGAGGGAGACATTTAGAATGATGATCAAACAGGAATAACAGGAATCTCTTCTTTCTAAATTCGATCAACACATCTTTACCATTATCTGAAACATAGGCTACTTTCAGAAGTTTCAGCCAGGATTGGAAGGTAAAATCCAAGAGTGCATAAATAAACAGAATGAAAAGTAGCTTTGAAAAAAGGTTTGAAATGTGAAAAAAGACTGCATCAGAAATGAATGTTTATCAAAAGACACAAAATATTTCTGACTATGTTGGAATTTATGTTGAAAGAGCTATCCAGAGATGCATAGTTATTAAACATGGGCATTCTGATATGGGAAGAAAGAAAGAGAGACAGGTAGGACATGGGGGGGGGGGGTAAGGAGAAAAGAAAGGAAGGAGAGAGAAAAGAGAAAGACTGAGTAGAAAAGGAAAATAGGGCATTAGCTTATCATTGAAAGGAAAAAAAATCTGAATTCTAAAATTAGATCAGTTAAAATGGAAGAGAAGCTTGAGTTATATAATCTGAATATATAACAAAAAAAATTTATAGAACTGGAGAATAGAGAGCAGATCCAAGGTGAGCAGCAGGAATTTCTGAAAAAGGAGGAATATGTGTATGCATGAGAAGGCTTGTATGATTTTATGTGATGCAGACAGAGACCAACACCAAACCATAGCCTCATGAAAATAAAAGGGATGTTGCTGGTTTACAAGTAAAATATTAAGGTCACTTACAAGAGTGAACAAAGTGGAGAGACTTTTTCTCCTTCCCTACTTAAATGATTCAAGATAGAAACAGTGGGATAACATTTCAAGGATAAAGAACGTCGCTAAAGAATGCTTTTCACTCCCAAAGGCAATTGAGTCAGTAGTTTATTTATTCTTTTACTGTAGGACTCTTAGGAAACATGAAAGATTTCTGGGTGGCGATGTCGGGGAGTGGGGTTAATGATACAGAGGCCTGAAGGATGGAATGAAACCATCCAGAAAAAGGGATAGAGTAGGAGGGTGCAGAGGGAAAGTGAGAGGAAAAGCTGGGTGGGCACATGGTGGACAAACCAAGTTCAGGACTTTTGATTCTATTCTGAGGGCACTGGGAGATACCAAAGGGTTCCAACCAAGCTAGTGATAAACAGTTTTCCGTTAAAAAAAAAAAAACAACCTCTGGATATGGAGGGGAGAATGACTAAAAAGATGAGTAAAAATTGGTGGGAGAAGGATGAGTAAGGACATTGTTGCAGTTATTGAGACAAGTAACAATGGTAACTTGGACCAGGATGGTGGCAATAGAGTTAGAAACAAGAAAACGTTCTTGAGAGGGTTTTAAGATGCAGGTAGAAGGTAAAGAATGGGAGAGTGTGAAGTTGAAGATGAGACTAATGTTTCTGCTGGAGCCACTGGACCAGGAAATCAGAATAAGGATTGGGTGTAGGGAAACGTGGGGCACATGCCAGGGAAATATCCTGTAGGCAAGTGGAAGATTCAGTGGGATTGGGCTGGAGATATAGATTTGAGTGTCTTCAGTATGAAAACGATGATTGGGTCATAGGAGTAGATACAGTTGACGCCTGTAAGTACGTAGAGTGAACTGAAACTAAAAGACATTTTCAGAATAGTTGTCTTAGAACATTGATAATCCACAAAAACCTTTTTCATTAAAGAATGCTGCAGGATGCAACCACTGTGGATCAATAGGTGGTGAAAAGTAAATAAGCAACACATATTAAAGAAAGGGTTGATGATCAATCTAACTCATTGGAGCTACTACTAAACTAGGAATTTTTTAAGGCTTTCATTTTTTTTCAAGGAGGAAAATAAAGATATTTTTGAATTTTGGGATAAATTTTAGGACATTGAGGCTCAGTGAGGCTGGGAAATTGGATTACATTGATTTTAAATCCAATGACCTTTTCACTGGTGGATTTTACAAGAGCTTCTGATAACAAATAATAGAGCAAGTAAAGGAGTATAATTCCACTGCTATCATGACTATCCTAAACACTTAGAGTACTGCCGGGCACATAGCAAGCCTTCAAATAAATGCTTCAAATGACTGGATTAATTAATTAACTAATTAATTAATTAAA